>CAJVPI010000046.1:0-68616 GCA_910592345.1 Paraglomus brasilianum
AGGTGTGGACTTCAGATTAATAGAGATCTAAATGGCGCCCGGGGAATTTTTCTCCGGGCATTGCTTGATGGAGCCTTGGTTATGTAACATAGCTATGCCAATTGATTGATTATAGTTGACTATTTTTGATCGATTCAATCCATCCGAACATGAGATGTAAGTCGATACTTTTGATGTAATAATTCAGACTAGGCAATGGTTGAGTATGCGCGTTAGAGACTTGCTTAGCGCTTATAACTACGAAGATTATTTATCAGTAAACGTTAATAAGCTATTGGAGCCATAGTAACAGACTGAGAGCAACACAAAGATATAATCTGTGTTATGTATTAATCATAAGCGAAACATATAGTGTATAATGAAAGCTTGTATTTACTTCCTACTCGAAAATTTAACAAAGGCATATCGAATCAAAACCTCAACTTTGAATTAAAAATTAACGGACGTTTTTTCGTTATGTTCTATCATTATCTAACATATCTTCTCTTAGATTTAGATGTGCACATTGTACGTTAACTAGGCTGGGCGTAGATTAAGCGACCATTTATTTCTTTACTCGAGTTTCTTCTTACTCTCTAACCATAACATCTTAATTAGTCGAATCGAAGATGTTTTTTCCGAGGGCATGGATTTGATGCTGTGTTTATAGCGGGAGGCAATCATTTCATCGACAATAATTTCACCGACAAATATTCACCAACATTATTTCGAAGTTATCCTTTTTTGGTAGTTAATTGTCGATGAAATAATACGGACCCGTTTATAGCGTATCAAGTTTGGTGCTTATTCATAACTGACAGAATAGCCAGCTACCGAATTAATGATGGGAGACAATCTTATTAGATAGCGGAGAATTCAAATTCGTGTCAGCGGGAGAATTTCAGCGTAAATACGTTTGAAATAATACGTTTACTTGCAGAACATGACTAACAGATAACAATTGCTTTCCATTAATCTGTTGATTTACTGCCTATAGCTTTGCGCGTTTGTAAAACCAGATGGAGGGTTTCCTCCTATACAACATACTCTCGTGCAAAATATTTTATAAATTTGCTAGACTAGAAAATCGTCCATCATTGAATTACTGGTTTTTCCGAAAATGCTCTTTGTCAGGAAAACAGTGTGATCCCCAATTATATACAACAAAATGCGTTTGCTTGCGCGGTTCTTACATTAATACTAGTTTACATTTATTTACAACAGACTTTTATTGTCTCTTTCCGTTTTCGTAAACATGGTTAACACAAAGACTTGAAGCCTAGCGTCAAACTATTTCTCATTATTGGCCAATGGCATTGTTTTGGCAAAACGGGCACCATAGAATGTTACACAAACGCTTCTTCTCTTACACCTTGTTGTATTAGCGAAAACACGCATATGTCTATCTGGAGGCATATGAAAATAGAGACATCATAGTTCTGTTACTTTTGCAATTTTAATATCGTATGGAGGCAACGAAAACGTGGGCGCAGCTCACTTAAAGAAGAATTGGAATAAACCCATATTTTACAGATGAGACGACTTTCAATCTTTTAGGAACAAGATGTCTAGATGGCATGAAGACAAAAATATGCCCATCAGACGTCTACCAAAAGATTATGGCATGGGGGAGAATTTTTTTAAAAGGTAAAGCACCTTTGTTTGGCTTTACAGACATTATGGATAGCCAAAATACAATTCAAGTCATGGACCGGCCATCCAATAGTCCTGACTTAAAATGTGTGGCAAATAATGTAGAGAAACGTATATTACAAGATATTTGGTGAATTAAAACAATATATGATTGAAGAATGTGATATTAAACAGAAAAGAAAATAATAGAGATCGAATTTCATAGTAAACATTTATTTGGTTAATAAAACTGTATAATAAGTTTTAAGTCTGCAAATTTTGTTCTGTGCTTCGAGCGCCATTCTTTTCGTTGCCCACTGTACGGTAAATACAGTATATTAACATAAATATCTTTATTTTTATATCGCAACGGGCTGAGGAAAAATTATCAAAATTTATGAGAAAGTTTGTATATTATATATTACAAATCATATGACAATACAGAATAATAATGATCTGGTTTTCCTTCAGAAAACGTTCGTAATAATTTTGGGGTTTCTGTGTAAACAGTAACAAAACATGTAATAAAACTCTCTTTCAAACATAGCATTATTGTAGTAAAATCCTTGCAAAGTACTCTCTTTGTACGCGCGTATTTGATGTTTTCGCGCAAATATTCTTTTGTGCCACCTTCATCAGATCACAGGCCAAAAGATTTTCCTCGTCTTCAACCGCATACCCTACTTTGACAAAACGCACAATGCAGGCGCCAGTGATTGTAATGAGTAAGTCATATATATTGCTGGCCTTTACGTGTTATGCTTGCCTCTTCTTGTCGAGTGTCTCAGCTTACGTATCTTTTACTATTTACTCTTACTCAACCCGTTAGATACAAATATCGACCGGGAAACCGGTCGCAAAGCCCAAATGTCCAACATCACAGCGGCAAAAACTGTTGCCGATATCATCCGCACTTGTCTCGGCCCTCGGTCAATGCTAAAAATGTTACTTGATCCAATGGGTGGTGTGGTTTTGACAAATGACGGTAATGCGATATTGAGAGAGGTTGAAGTGGCACATCCTGCCGCAAAAAGTATGATCGAGTTGAGCAGAACGCAAGACGAAGAGGTTGGCGACGGGACAACTAGTGTTATTATTATAGGTGAGTATGGAGAATATAGAGTCATTTTTTTGGTATATATCAAGGTATGCGTTTGAATTTCTGGATCAGGCAATCGATCTGTCTTACCAAAATCCGAAATTAAAATGTTGTCTTCGACTTTGAACCATTAATTCTCGACTTTTGCATCGCTTACTTTGCTTTTTTTACTCTGACAGCCGGTGAGGTGTTGGCAGAGGCTCTACCCTATCTTGAACGTAACATACATCCAATTGTCATCATCTCGGCTTTTAAGAAAGCACTTGAAGATGCTGTCACCACGATCACAGAAATCTCAAAACCGGTGGATACAAATGACGAAAATGAAATGATGAAACTCGTTAAGAGCTCTATTGCTACGAAATTTGTAAGCAGATGGAGTGATTTAATGTGTACGCTAGCCTTACTGGCTGTGAGAACTGTTGTAAAAGAAGAAGATGGAAAAAGAGAAGTAGATATTAAACGTTACGCAAGAGTTGAGAAGGTTTGTTTTTCACATCATCATAGTTGGTATATCCACTTGTGTTTGTATGAGTAATTTGTGTTGTCTTTCTTGACAGGTTCCAGGTGGGGAAATCGAAGAATCTAAAGTTCTAGACGGCATAATGCTAAACAAAGATGTGACACATCCGCATATGCGTCGACGTATTGAAAATCCGCGAATTGTCCTCCTCGACTGTCCTCTCGAGTACAAAAAAGGAGAGTCACAGACTAATGCAGAAATTACTGATGAAAACCATTGGAATCGCCTATTACAGATCGAGGAAGAACAGATTAAAGAAATGTGTGAAAAGATTATTGCTGTAAAACCTGATTTGGTACTCACTGAGAAAGGTGTTTCTGGTGAGTGGTTGGAATTCATTAAGAGAACACAACGAGTTTTTTTTGCGAGCAGTAATATGATTGTTGGCAGAATGTATCGATTGTGTTTCTGCTAGCGATGTTTGGAGCACTTATTAATAGTCATGCTGGTACCATCAGACCTCGCGCAGCACTACCTCATGAAGGCAAATATTTCTGCCATACGCCGCGTCAGAAAGACGGATAACAATCGCATTGCCCGCGCGGTTGGAGCAACAATCGTCAACCGCGTAGACGACCTGAAAGAAAACGATGTCGGAACGGAATGTGGCTTATTCCTTATCGACAAAATTGGCGACGAGTAAGAATTTTCGCCACGCGTAAACTTTATCCGGAATGTCTTAAAAAAAAAAAAAACTCATTCCACTTTTGTATTTCAGATACTTCACTTTCCTAACAAAATGTAAAAACCCCAAAGCCTGCACAATCCTCTTACGGGGTCCGTCAAAGGACATTCTCAATGAAATCGAACGCAATCTCCAAGATGCAATGTGTGTTGCTCGCAATGTCTTCTTTGCTCCTTTGTTATCGCCAGGGGGTGGTGCAACTGAAATGGCGGTTAGCGTAAAGTTGGCAGAGAAGGCAAAGTCGTTAGAGGGTGTTGAGCAATGGCCTTATAAAGCAGTTGCAGACGCGATGGAGGTTATACCACGGACGTTAGTACAGAATTGTGGTGGGAATGCGATCAAGGTTTTGACCCAGCTGAGGGTAAGTGAACGTGGGAAGAGTATATAGTGTCGAATTACAAAATAAGATATAATGCAATGAAAAATGTAAATTTACTGTTTTTAGGCCAAACATGCTACTGGGAACCATACATGGGGAATTGACGGTCTGACAGGCGAGGTGGTTGATATGAATGAATATGGTGTATGGGAGCCGCACGCGGTCAAAGTACAAACCATCAAGACTGCAATCGAGGTGATTATAATATTGACTTGGTTATCTTTCCTCTTTGCGTGAATTAACTCGTATATGTCTTTCGCATAGTCTGCCTGTCTGCTTCTGAGGGTAGACGATATTGTTTCTGGAATTTCCAAAAAGAAGTCTGGTGGGGCACCAACATCTGCACCGCCCGATGCCGAGGGTGGGGAGGTTGAGGGTGAGCGATAGGTTTACAAGAAAGCATGTCACTAATAATAAAGTCCATTAGTTCAAATACACGTGATTGAATAATAAAACATGTAATGGGGCTTTGGGAGTCTGGCTTTATAAAAAATTGCCTTGCAGAGGACGTTAAGATATGCTTTTGGTTAGAGAGTGATCATCACTAAATTTATTCCTTGAATAAAGTCAGGCAAAGAATACAAAATTCTGAATCGAGAATAAATAAAGACAACGGGCAAAGAAGAGGGAGAAAAGAAATGATTCCGTTTTCACTCTCTTACACACTTCCGCTCACCTCTATTCTTATTAATAATAATTAGATGAATTAATTTGGTTGTAATAAAAGAAAAGTTTGTAATCTCTTACAAAGAATATTATTATTTTCAATTAATTGATGGAAACAAGAAACAAATAAGAGTTTTATATATGCATCTGAATCTCTCCGTCGCCACCACCATTCTTGTCATTACTTAAACTTTGACGCTCAAGTCATAAAGAGGTAGGCTTATAGGTGACAGATCAGGTGTTAGCAAGACACCAGCAAAGCAGTACCAAACGACCATTGAGGTAATAATGCCGATTATACCGGCAATATTAATGAATATTTGGACCATAGTGAAATGATAGATGGTCTCAAATACAAACACGATTGTGAGAAGAACAAAGGCGGTGAGAACGGCACCACTTGTTCGGATGCAAGCCAAGGTGAAAATGAATGTAACTAGATACGCGCAGATAATTGATTATATGTTAGTGACAAGTTATTCGTGTCTCAAAAAAGAAATTACGCAAACTTGGGAGAACAGTACTTACAGACAGTCCAAGCTATACAATATACAGCCAAAGCATTGTGATATTGTGTCTCTTGGAAAACTCCATTAGCATCAACAAATGCTTGGTTGACGTTCTTAATGGGATACAAGATGGGTGCCGTTTAAGTGAATTTTGTCAAGCATCGGAAATATTTAAAGACATAGCGCGATAATACTTACGAAAGAGGGAATAAATATGACACCGTACGAGGCCCAGAACCCACCAAAGGCACCAAAGCCTGTTGCGCCAAAAGTGTTTCCTACTCTCATTTCCCACATACCAGCTGCAAACTAATTGTATACATAATTATTAGTTGTCATATGTTCCACGCCAATCATGGGAATTGAACTTTATCATTCATTCTTGTTTTACATTACCTGAACAATGCCACCGGTAAACAAACAGACTCCAACAGCAACATTTGGAATATCGATTCCAAATGCGCGACAGTTATAGAAGGAGATTACCATTACGGACAAGGCGAAAGCAGATAATCCCAGCGGTGTGGGATTAGCAAGCTTTGGAGCTGGTGGGTGATGATAGTACCTCTTGTATGAGGTTGATGGTCTGAGGTCGCTTGTGGTTGCCCTGAGTTCGCCTAGTCGGTCATTTTTCTCACGTTTTTCCGTTGGCTTGAACTCTTGCACGTAAATGTTTGACGACTTTTCTCCCGGCATTCTGAATGAATGTTTATTCTATCAATTTCAGTAATTATTAAATGAGTTGATGTTTATAGATAGCTAGTTAGAAGTTGGCTTCTATAGCTAGGTTTTTGATGCGGGAGAGTGTAAAGAGATAAGTATTCGAGGTGAGAGAAGGCAGGGTTATATATGGATTATGTGACATAGTATAGAAGAGTATTGCTACAAGATTATTTCTGTTTTTGGTTCATTTCCCCACGAACATTGTCAAACACGTGTTTATGTTGCAACAATGCTACGTATACATCGGAGAATTTTCTAAATATTAACTTTGTGTTACTTTTTTATGTAGATCATATGCCAAAATACCTGCATTCATTCTGCACGATACACAGACCAATCTCTAACGGCAATCTAATCTTTTTAGTGGAAAATCATCTCGTGTATTCGTAAAACGTCTATAAAGGTAGGCCTTTCCTTCTCTGGCATACCCCATACACAATAAACCAAAAAAGGACAATCCCCACAACAAGCACGCCCATTCACGAGAATGTGAAGCAAGGTAAATGCGCGGAATAACGAATAGACAATAAGCAGCAACCCAAAGGCTGAATACTCTTTTTGTCAGTCCGAAAGGCTGGAAATGTTGATGATGCAGTTAGGTGATTGAAAAAGTCAACAGTCATATCGCTGTAAACACAGGTGTGGGCCGAATAAAAATTGCGTATGACGAAAATTTCCTAACGAAAAAAATTCCATAACATGTCTCCTTTCTCCTTGACGTAAAGAACCATTTTTTGCCATTTGCAATTCTTACCTACTCTATTTGAAGGATACAACCTGGACATTGTGCGACAAACACATATTCTGACTAAAAATATTATCGAGCCACCCTCTTTGCCATCAATTCTTAACTAAGTGACTACACCGAAGCATCCATTGTCAATCTTATTATGAAGCCCTTGTAGAGAATCGCGTTTGATATAATCGATACACGCAAAAGCGGAGAAGCCACTAAAATGGAGAAGCCACTAAAATGTTTATTACGGAACTTTGTTCGGTATTGGACGTCTGACGTACGCACCCTACCAAAAGTCTTCGGTAGGCCTTGAATCCAAATCTTTGTAATCTGTGACAGCAATGATTAGATATTGTTATAAAGCTAATTGATTGCGCCTGCCGAACAAAATAATGTTAAATTAAATATTATCAATACAAAGCTATATATCGTCAGTGTATATAAAAACACACATATTTATACGTGTGACATCTCTATCAAACTGCGGCTCTGGCGGTTAACCGTAGTTGGACAATAAAGTTTTATATCATGCAACTTTGTATCGACAATATACTTTAATCCATCATCAGCACGATACCGAATCATTACTATTTCGATTCAAGGCCTGCCGAAGACTTTCGGTAGGGAAGTGTAGTTCATAGAAGACTAACTATTATTGTTTATTTTTCTAGAATAAGAATTGCATTAGTCATGATTCATTACTTGAATCACAATAAATTTGTTATTGTGTAGGTCAATCATCTCAATGTGACATGATCTTTACAGCGGTTTATTATGTCACATGGTGACATTCTTTAACATGATTTTGCACGTTTAGCTTTATGCATTCGATTAAACAAGAGAACCGCTAGTATAAACGTGGATGCAAAGACAAACTTTCATACATCAGATTACTGTCTGTTCCTAAAGTTTACACACGTTTGTTGGGAAAATTATTCCTTGAAGACCATTATATTGACGGTTAACTCCAAGTCGATGCTAATGATTTTTCCTTTCCTTAATTCAGCTAAAGTTGACTATTCCAGATACGCTACATAAAGGCGCAACCGATCAAATATTACTACATAACTAAACACACATATAGTATGTGAGTTCATACATTAATAAATAACGCCTTTTGGTTCTAGATTCGCACGGCCGAGACGTTCTATTATAAGATACAGGTACATTGGAAAGTGCGCAATCTTTTTGATCAATTAGAATTATCAAAAAACCGCGCAGGATGAATGATTGGCGCGCACATTCCAACCGAATTGATCAACATGAAAAACATATGAAAATCAGTTCATTTCAGAGGCAGCAAGCATGCTAAATAGTAGAGCCGGAAATTCAATTTGTACTAAACTTTAAAAGGAGTTTGTGCGCTCAATGCTCGATAACTTTCTTAAAAGTTTATTTTACGTCTTCCCGAACCTTCTGATTATGAATGTATGTACGTGAATTGAGTATGGGAATAGTAAATAGAATGTCGCTAACACTAAGTTTACTAACAGATGTAATTGCGGTCCAGTGCTGAGGTCAGCAGCTCGCAGGGATACAGAGTATCAACGTATTGCATGTCAGTTCTAAATTAAAAATGAAAATCGCATTGAACATGGCTTATTAAGGAGTCGCAGAGTGTTTAACGTCTCGACTCTATTTATGCTTTTTACGTGACTGATCCAGCATACAATGCCACCTGATTAATTTGCATACTAATACCATCTTGTTCTGGAAAGACATTCAAGATAGTAATCAACACAACCCTATGTAATCCTCTCTCACAAGCTGTTAATCTATTGCATGATCCAACTTACCAGCATTCTTACCAGCATAACGTGAACACTGTTCTATTACTTTGTATATAAGTGGTCAGATATCACGTGCTGAAAGAACAAAAATTCCAACCTTTCAAGCTGCTCTTTCTACTATAATCATCATGAGCATAACACACTGTCCTTTACACTTCTACCTTTCTCTTTGCCATCCCCTCTTGCTCTCTCTTTGGATCTGTCTCGTGCATTTTTCTGATTCCTCTCAAAATGGAAACAAGTTCAGCTGAGATCGAGGCAACCATTCGCGATCTAGAATCGAATTTGAACGAATTAAAGGAACTCTTGCTCCTTGCTCCCGATGAGCAAGACCTGAAGCAATGTGTTCAAGATCTGGAAGAGCTTGTTGCCATGCATCACGAACACCTAATTGAGGCCACAAAACGAGAACTTGAGGCAGCAGATACGATTAAAGTAAACCAAAGCGGCTTGACAGAGGGTCTGGCATTAGTATCACAAGAAGACGGTGAGAATGAACAGGAGAATGATGGTTTTATAGGCGACACCTCTCCCAAAGCAGACGAAGAAGAAGCAGGGACGGGGGAAGAAGAGGACATGGGGGAAACCAAGGAGATTGATAGTTATGATGCTAACAAGGAAACCTCTGGTTCTCCTTGGGATGCATATTCTGTTATGGGCTCATCAGATACATTGAACGATCCTAATGTGAACTTTGCTGAATGGGAAAAGCATACGCGCGGCATTGGAAGCAGGCTATTGGCAAAGATGGGATATAAACAGGCACGGATCGTTTTCCATTTTTGAGAAGAGGATCGGAGAAAAACTGCAAAACTGCGGGAAGCATGCTTAATAATAACAAACATGACGGCTTTGTTTTCCCACTCATTTATACAACTTTGCTTATACAATAACAGGGTGAAGGTCTTGGCAAGTCTAAAGAGGGCATAATCAATCCGATCGAAGTTCGTCTCATCAAGCAAGGTGTCTCGCTAGACTATATCTCTACCAACGGCAAAAAGGTTAAACCGCCGAAACCTAAACCCGAACCTAAACCTGATGGCTTTTTCGATTTCCTCAACTCTTCTCTAAATACTACGAGTAATACCCGCGTATCATCGTCACCACTAGTATCCTCCTTATCGTCGTCATCGTCGTCGTCATCGACTAGACCTGCTTTTTCAAATGCATTGCATCAACCCAACGTGTCGTCAAGAAATGACAAGCATCAGAACAAGAATGTCGCTTTGTTTAATCTGGAACGTGAATTGGCTATAGTTGAAAAGGAATTGGTTAAAGCGCGTCAGTCGCTTACTCGGAACGAGGGCAAGGACCCGGCGATGGCCAGCAGGTTCAGAGCAAGAGTTAGGGCGTTAGAAGCTAATTGTGAAGAATTGCGGCGGAGAGAAAGAGAGCTTGGAGATGGATTAAAGAAGGAGAGGGGCAGGAAGCAGATGCTCAAATTTTAGTGTTTTGAAGGAGTATTAAGTTATGATAACTATATATACATATAGAATTTTGATATCAATATTTTACCTTAACAAAGTAAATGCAAGCTATTTTGTGTCAAACGTCTGATAGTAAGATGGGATTATGGGAGGGAAATCATACTGATCACGGGGGGGGAAAAGACTTGGGTCAAGAGACATTGGGTCAACCGCGTACAGGAAAAAGGAATACTTTCCTCTCGAGTAGATAACTTTTATAAGAGCATTGTAGTCAGTCAGTCAGTCATATCACATCATAGGGGATAATGTTTGCATGGTTTATTTAATGACCATTGGGTCAAGAGACATTGGGTCAACCGCGCAACTTGTCACGTACAGGAAAAAGGAATACTTTCCTCTCGAGTAGATAACTTTTATAAGAGCATTGTAGTCAGTCAGTCAGTCATATCACATCATAGGGGATAATGTTTGCATGGTTTATTTAATAACCATTGGGTCAAGAGACATTGGGTCAACCGCGCAACTTGTCACGTACAGGAAAAAGAATGCTTTCCTCTCGAGCATAGATAACTTTTACAAGAGCATCGTAGTCAGTCAGTCATATCACATCATGGGGGGGATAATGTTTGCATGGTTTATTGTTCAGCAGCGACTGTAAGAAAATTGCCTAATTACATTGGAACAAATAAAAGTCCCCTGAACAATCTCTGCAACTTTTTATTCACACACACACAAGCAACCCCTGTCTGTCTTGTCCTGTTTAAAACCTGAATGGTTCTTTGTTCCATCTTATTCATGGTTCAAAAAAGGTTAAGAGCTTTTGTAAAAATTTGGGCATCATACCAAAAATTATTTATAGTACGCGCACTATAATCAGAATGTTCGGCAAAGGCAAGCTGCGATGACGTTTAAATATGGCTGCAATAATTAACGATATATCTTGATTATTATTATTGTCTTTGTAACAAATAAAATTTTCGGGTAGAAGATCCAACATTTAGTGTTGTATGTAACATGTATTGGTTAATTGCAAGCTTTTTATTTTTGGTTCAACATTTAGATTTTATATACTCTTTTTCTTTTTTTTTTTCCTTTCTGATTTGCATTATTATCCCTTCTCTCTTCTTTTATCTTTACAGTTTGCGAATATTTTGAATGATGCGGATGCTTATTGACATGAATTAAATCTGTGTGACTGTGAATTAAATTAGAGTTGGGATGGTTTTTGACGATATATATAATTCAAACAATTTACACGATAATAGAGTAGATGACGATTAATCATCTTAAATAAACATTTCAGAGTATATGTAACATTAAAGGAACACTATCCCAGCATTCTCTTTTCTTTTTTTCTTTTTGCTGTTGTGTAAATCTCTTTTTTTTCTCTTCTTCTTCAGTTCCTCAATATTGCTGTAAACATAAAGCTATAGTATTTTGTATATAGGAAAATTTTTAAAAATTTTTATTCACAATTCCGTCACTCTTCGCTCTTCTGACTCTGCAAATAAGTTTCCATTTCTTTAGCGTATCTCGCCTTGTCTGCTGATGCTTTCTGTTCCCAAGGAGATTTCTCTTCAGGAGTCAACGCTCTCCATTTCTTAGCAATAATCTGACTAATAAACCCAACAGTCTTTCCTGGATTTTCCTGAGTAATCTCCGGTCTGACATCACTGGCGTAGAATAAGAACCCGGACATTGGATGTTTTGGCGCAGTAGGATGTCGTGCGCGCTTCTTCTTGCGACCACGAGGATCCTTGTGATGTGTACCGTCATCGTGGCGCTTACGCCGAGGGCGAGTGTCTTCCTCAGCGCTAGATTCCTCATTGTAGTTGCGTTTCTTGGTCGAACTAAGACCCGCGGCTGCTAATTCTGCTTTAGAACGGCGCGTATACACAAAGTCGGGGTTATTGGTGTGGAATTCATCTTTTATCTGACGGGCTAGTTGAAGATAGTTTTCGCGTTGATCCTATTATTTAAGAAAAATAGTGTTTTAGAAAATTTTGGTCGGTAATGTGAGATAAAATTTTAAAAGTTGTCAGATATTTACCCCTGGCATAGAACGCCAACTGTCGCCAATAGTTTTCGAAATCTCTGCTACAGTCATATTAGGATTTTTCTGTAAAACTTTTGGTCGCATCTCTTTGTTATATAGTAAGAATGCATTCATCGGTCGCTTCAATTTACGATCTCTCTTTGATGAACTGGGAGGGGCGGCGGCGGCGGCAGCGGCGGCAGCAGCGACAGCAATAGCTTGGGCCTTCTAACAATCAGACGAATAAGATTAACTTCACAATAAATACTCATACAAGCAAATACACACACATAATATAGCACGTCTTCGTGCCATATATCCTCACGACAGCGACACTCACCTTTGATTTTCCAACAGGAGCACCACGTCCTTTCCCACCAGGCGACTGTGTATACGAGGCAGATCTTCCAGAACTAACCGATGCACTTGACACACTACTAGAACTGGCACTCTTTCCACTACGTTTGTGCTTGTGAGTAGAGTTTGAACGACGAGAGTACTTGTATCCAGGATTATTGTTTGTAAATTCCTCCTTTAACAGTTTGGCTTTCTCAACATAACGATCCTTTTTTTCCGCTTCCATCCGCTTCCATTCATTGCCAAGCTTCTTGCTTAGATCTGCAGTAGTCAATCTAGGATCAGCCTTTTGCAACTGCGGTCGTCTCTCGCCAGAGAAAATCAGGAACGCGTTCATAGGCCGCTTTGTTCTTTGAGCGTCACCTCCCTTCACTGGCGCTACCGATGACGGTCCCTCTTTACTTGGTCCGGCTACATTCTTACTTATGCTACTTGATGCGCTCGGAGATGGACTAGGCTTTGTTATAGGGACAGGCGGTGTAGGCGTCTGCTGTGAAGGTATGCCACCACCTGGTAACACGGGACGCTGTTGCGGTTTCTGTAGCTGTTGGACGGGTGCTTGAGGATGAGGAGGAATAGATTGCTGTGGATGAGTTTGAGGATGTGCCATGTGCTGATGCTGTGGTGGTTGTGTCTGCGTGGGCGGCTGTGCTGGTGGCGGCTGTATTGCTTTTTGAACTACTGTTTTTGTCATCCGTGGAGATTTTGTTGGTGCTGGTTGATACATTGCTTGTCGACCAGAAGGTATTTGAGGACTAGTATTATAGGCTTGGTATGGACTTCGGCCCGCTTGTGCTTGTGCCTGTGCCTGTGCTTGCGCTTGCACTTGAGCCTGTGCCTGAGCCTGTGCCTGCGCTTGCGCTTGCGCCTGTGCCTGTGCCTGTGCTTGAGCCTGTGCCTGTGCCTGTACCTGTGCAGCCTGCGCCTGTGCTTGCTGTGCTGCTGCTTGTTGAGCTTGTTGAGCTTGTTGTTGTTGATGATGATGATGATGTTGTTGTTGCTGCTGCTGCTGTTGTTGTTGCTGCTGCTGTTGTTGCTGCTGTTGTTGTTGCAAAGCCGATTGCGTTTGTTGAGGATTGCCCTGTCCGCCGCTTCCTGGCTGGGGAGCCCCCGATTGTTGCTGGTAGCCAAGTCCTAAAATATTCTCATGGTGGTGGTAAGCCGACACACGTTGAGATGCTTGCGGTGGATATGCCTATAATAAACAAGGTCAACGATCATTCTCAATCCTATAATTTCTCATACGTATTAATAGCGGAAATCTTGTACTTGCCTCCCTTTTCGCAGGTATTGGGCTAATCGCACTCGTTACTGATTGCTGTCCTCCAGCAGTATCATTTATTGTAGACAACGATGGACTGGATGACATTTGAGCATATCTTCTTGGCGGTTGCCTGTTGAGGACTACAGGCTGTTGGACTTGTGACTGTTGTGATTGTTGGGCGGATTGAGTAGGTGTTTGTTGTGGAGTCATTTGCGTCGGATTCTGTTGTTGTTGAGAATATCGAGGAGCATGCAGGTAGTTTTGTTGCTGTGTGGTAGATAATGCTGATGTGGACGCCGAAGCAGTTCCAGATGTTAGAGACTGTTCTTGAAGCGATCCATCCATCAAGTCTTCACCCAATTCGGCAGTCTTTAAAAGAAATAAGATTTGCAAATTATAAATACAGATAAATTTGAATTGAGATTTGCAGCAAATTCTACATATGTGATTCAATATACCAAACTAACCGAATCGTCGACTACTCCAAAAGGGCTTAACTGTTGGTCGCCCAGACTCATTGCTGATCTCCCTGAGAAATTTATTGGACTCATGTTGCTCATGTTGTTCATGTTTAATCCAGTCATGGAAAAGTTATTTAGATTACTTGTATCCATTGACCATTGTGGCACTCGTTGCATTGAACCAACGGAAGAATTTGTTGGTGTCGGCAGAGATAGCATGTTGCTATTTGGCTGGGATGCGGATGACTGTGATGTAGTCGACCCCGATCCTGCCGTGTGGAATGGTTGGAGTGATGTTGCTGTTGCTGTTGGAAAGAATGCAGCAATTATAGTTATGAAAGACAGTTAGATCATGGTATATAGAATGTGATCAAGATCAGTTTAACTATGGATCCAAGAATGACGAGGGTATGCGATGAATGCAAGCCTGTACTGTATATTTTTTAGTATATATTAAGATTAATATACTATACTATTGTAAATAAAATATTTTTGTGTGAAACTGCAGCCGATGACAAGGGGAAAAGAAAAATTACCGTGATGTCCACCGCCATACATGGATTGAGTGTTCAAAGACTGCTGTTGCATATGCGATGCAACTGGTTGTTGCAATCGCCTGTGTTGTTGCTGTTGACTTGATGTAAACAAACCATTGTTAGGAGATGGAGCGAATCCACTGGAGGCAGCGCCGGTAGAGGTGCCGGTGTGCCCGTAGATGTTGTTCTGATGCAAAACATTAGTGGAATGATCCCAAGCAGAGCTCTTTTGCCACGACATGCCGTGTTGTTGAGTCTGTTGTGTTGGTTGTTGGGCGTGTGATGCGGAATAGTAAGAGGATCTTGCGGGATCCATGCGCGGACTGGTATAGCTGTTAATGGGAGCTACGGCAGCGTTGAAGGAGGGCGTGGCATTATGACTGAACTGCTGTGTCTGCAGTTGCTGTGGAGAGGGATAACCGGCCTGGAAATAGCGCTGGTTGTTTGGGTTTGAAGAAGCGTATCGTGGATTGTTGTTGTATGCCATTAGGATTTAATGAGATATGGAGTCGGACATACAAATCTTTTTTGGCGGAGAGTATATTAGTTTCGGTATAGTTGATTGAGTGCGGGTACAGTTGATGAGTGTGTACAGTTTCTTTTTTTTTTTTTTTCTATTAATTACGGTTTAGTGATTCGTTATAAATTCCTGATGATAGAAATAAACAGTCCGAGTTATAAATTTTACTGTAGAATGGTATGATATTATGTCGATATTAAGATGTTCAATAGAATAAGTAATATAAAAAATATATTATTATTGTTGGGTTATACTTTGTTACTCTTACTTTTTTTTATTTTGTTGCGTTGTTACTCTTACTTATAATACGCTGTTACTCTTATACTTTTTGTTATATGAGAGCAGTGGAATATAAAAATCGATGATTTTCTTAATTTTTGTGAGGAGGAAAAAATGCACTGTCTCAACAGAAAAAAGTAAAGTACAACCAACCCAGTTATTTATTACAAAATCAGGGAGGGCAAAACGACAATTAGTTTGTTGCAGGCACTGTATAAATAAATAAATGGGGCAAATAAGGATGAGTAATTGGCAATATAAATAATTGCAGTACGCAATATATTCAGTACTGTAAATTGTATTATTGATTAATAATTGCAGTGTGAAGAATAAGACATATAAATATAAATACAAATAAATATAAATATAAATACATTACTACGATCTCACACTCTGTATATTTATTTATATCTGTATATTGCATATCGTTATTATTACTATGATGATGATTATTATTAATACAAACTAATCAACGAATCGACTAATTATAATACAAACCATACAAAGATTTATATTGTGCTGTAAACTTGCTTCTTTATTTACCCCTGACTTGTAACCAACATACAAAGCCCTCTTTGGCGTATATTTGGACTTATAAGGGATGAGGCGTATTTTATGGGGGCCATAATTTGTGTGGAAAAAGAATGAGCAGGTGATAATTAAACGACAACACGGTCGACAGTGATAAGATAAGGAATATCAATGACAGTACTGTATATCATAACGTCCATATATAGTCTATTATGTGATTATGATGATTGTCACCCAATAGTCACCCAATAGTCACCCAATCGTCACCCAATAGTCATCCAATCGCCACCCAATCCCCACCCAATCGCCACCCGATCGTCACCCAATCGTCACCTACCTCGTCTTGCAATCACACATCACAAACTAACCAATCATCCCAGATCTCCGATCAGCAGTTCTTTCTGTACCACAGAACGACATAATTAGAGTTATTTGGCTGGAACATCACTACGAATGTGTGCGAATCGAGCGAGTATACTAATTGAATACGTTGAGCGCTCTGGAAATACGGGGTATGATTATCATACACTTCACAACAGATCAACAATCGCAATCTACATGAGTCAACCATTCTCCATTCTCCGCCGCTGCCCCGTTGCGTTGCCCCTTCCCCTTAACACTAAATCTCCCACGCAAAAGAAAAAAAGTTGCAAGATAATAATATTAAAGAACGTGAAAGAAGAAATAACGTTCATAAATGACTAGAACACAAGCAGGTTTTCATTGTTCCCAATTTCCAAATAGCAAATGATGATGTCTAGTCTGCATATGGTTCTTGTTACTTTCTCACATTCCGCATGAATCAGATATAGTTGTGGTGTTACCAGTCAGTCGAGTTGAGTGAGCCGAGTGAGTTGTGTGGAGTTTTCGAGTTGTTACAGTAATTCAGTAAAATTCAGTAATACCGAAATACCGTAATACAGTAATAGTAATACAGCAAGTAAGACAGTAAGTAATACAGCAATTTTTTTCTCCTCGTGATTAAATTCTTTATTAGTGACTTTTACCAAGCGGTTTTCCTCGTGGAATTGTCCCCTTCTCCATCAGGTAGCGGTGCAAAAAGAGCGAAGAAGAACGAGAGTATAAGTAGGGGGTATGTTTGGGTAATGTGTCGGAGTAGGAGTTTGGAGTCGAGATCGGGATTGGGTCGTGTTAGGTTGGCTGGCTTGCAATCAAATCAGCATCCACTCCCCCTACCAGACGGTTAGAAAAAGTGTAACGCACATTCGTCATAGATGGGATATGTATAACAACTAAAAGCGTAATCGTCACATAAACATCACCAATACACAACCTTTTTTTTTTTTTTTACACCGAACCTTGGCGTATACATTCATATACTCCATACCTCGTGTATCATACTCGGGCTGTATCAAGTATACACCTGATACACAATCTAGTCTAAATTTAGTCTTGTGGTTTTCGTCATACAAGACGATGTAACAATAGTTGCGAAATTTCTCTTGTCTTCCCGACGTGGAAGCCCTGATAACCAAGCGGATATTGTGAGTGATGGATGCAATATAGACTTGTCGTCTGCTGGATTATGACAAACACACACTGGGTGGTTAAACAATTAAACGTCTGTGTAGAACACACTGTGAATATCAACGTATTAGTATGCATACATATCCAACATGACACAATTGACTCCAATATTTAGTATACCGGATATTACATTAAATAGCAACTTGCTCATTTATACGTACGGTTCATTTTATGCAATTAATTTATTATAATCTTTGTTGATAATACACACCCATATTTGATAATGTATGCACTATTACTATGCGTTGCCATTATTTTTAATTACACCACTATTCACGGAAATTACCACTATCCATTGTGACTACGTACGATGGATGTATTGGTCATATCCTGCAATTTGTTAAATATGGCTACTTCCATCTCACTTTTCCTTGTTACACATTATTGTATCAAATACTGCAAATACTGCAAATACTGCAAATACAATACTGCAATCCCAATACTGCAAATACAATACTGCAATCCCAATACTGCAATCCCAACTTCCCCAGTTTACAATGCCCATCCGATCATCCTGCATTGTTTCTCGCGAAACAAATGTACTCAAGATAAACTTATTCATTTCCACTATTTTTTTCCCCCAATTCACTGACATATGCTATTGCTCGTGCGTGGTATTCTGACATCTGATACAGTTATGATGCACATACCCAACATATCCTGATCAGTACTTCATCCAGACTTCTCCACATTGAACTAACAAACAACAAAGCTTATTCTTGTGCTTGTCTTGTCTTTGTCGTTTGTTTATTAGTTTAAGATTGGTCATTGTTAATAGTGAAATTAATATATGAATAAAAAGTACCATATACATAGCAAGTATGTCTGCGAAAAATCTATGGAAAAAGTGTTTACATGTACAATCCAAATGTAGTAAGTAGTATAACCCATTGATCACTAAGTGAAGATAAATATTTAGTATTTAATAGGCATCTAAACATTTGGTCTAACATAAACAGTTGTTAACATGCGTGCGTAATTGCGTAATGTAATATATAAATACAAATAAATATATATATATATGCGCACTTGTAAGATTGTAAACTTTATACATTGCCTAATATCTATAACTTTACTATATTGTTTATAACCGTTGAACTTTTGTCAGCATTCCCAAGTACTATCCTCTTGTACTGTTTAAACAAGGCACGACAACTAGAGAATGCAGAGATGCTTGCTTTTGAGAACGGGAACGCGCGCTTGATAAGGAATGTATCAACCACGAACTTTGAGTTCTCGTCGTTTGATTGTTACTCGAATCCCTTCGATTGGCCATCTCCATAAAGAATAGGAGGCGTGATTATGGGACAATTATTGATGATAGGCTATATGAGGAAATAGATTACGGGTAATATCTACATGTCTGATAAACGAGCGTGAAAACAAGCTGTTACCAGTTTGCATAAGGTGATTGCTGTCACATCTGCAATCGAGTAAATATTTACAAGCTTAATGATATTCAACGTCACCATACCACAGAGCTGTATGTGCAGCTTAAACTGGAATCAAAGAGTTTAATTAATACTTTCACATTAGTTATACCATAAGTGATCTTTTTCACTGTTAATCTATTCACACATTGATCCTAGATAGTACAACTATTTATTTTGATCGTATATTTATATGTATATGTATATAATACAATAATGTGTGTATATATTGTATTTATATTTAACTATCGTAATACAATTCCTATTAATCGTTGATTTAATATTAACCCGAAAATTTTTGGTTGCGTCATATCCGAATGCGTACATCATATTTACATAAAATTAGTATTAGGACATTACAGCTCAATTAAAAAAGAAAAATTTGCCTGAAATGCATGATAAAAAAATCACTTCAACAACTTACGGGGGGTTAAGGAAATAATTATCTCTTCTTTTTAATCAACACATCAAAACAGTACTGAAACAATAACGCTAGAGCATAATAAATATTACATTTTGTTTGACCAATCCTCTTGGAAAGGTTTAGATTGAAAATAGTGTTTAACATGATCAATAAGTGTTGCGATTAAATTTATAGTCGAGAAGGACATAAAGTCTTCAGTATTAATCGTCAATGGTATAACAATTGTTATTGTTGTCATTAAGGTTAGGAAAATAATTCCAGCGTGGAGGTCTTCTTTTTTTGTTGTTGTTGTTGTTGGTTGTAGTCATCAGCTTTCTCCTTTTTGCCCGATGTAATTGGCGTATAAACTACCTCCTCACTACACATAAACCAGCCAAAAATAACTCGAAGATACTGGAAAATTTACGTGAAATTACTTTTTTCTGTACTTGAACCTCCTTTACTTTTCTTTTAAACACTTCAATAAATCGAATGTAAAAGAAAGAAAAGGAGCGCTTTTGTTAATATGAGAATACGCATTTTATAATGGTTAGCCTATTTTCAAATTCTTTTTTGCATTCTCTAAACCTACGAACTGTTTATTTCCTAAAAAATTTAGCAAAAAAGTTGGGGAAAGTTTTTTTGGTTTAATAATTGTACAGTAAATTGAACAAACTAAAACGGTCATTATAATTATACACTCATGTCAGTCACAAATAAATTGTGTTCTTTCAACAAAGTATGGGAGAAAAAATTAATTCTGATTTATATATTATGTTTTACTTATGAACAGTAAAAACTGGCTTTGGAACAATTGCATTTATCTCTGACAAATGGACAAACGTTATTATAAAGTAACTGTCTTTTGAAATTCAAAAGATAAAGATTTAACTTTCTTGGCAATTTCAGAAATTGGTTTTCTAGTTTTCAACAAGTAAAGAACACCATTAGCTCCTATTACTATTTGCATTTTAACAACGTCAGGATTAGGATTAGCTGTTTCAAAAAGAAAATGCTGATACTTTACTATTGAAAATGTATGTAGTTTTTTTCCCCACAATAGCAACAATATGATCCACAGTTTTTCGATACAGATAAAGTTTAATCCAAAACTACCATTACACTGAATTTAGATCCAAAACTACCATTACACTGAATTTAGTATGCACCTCAGTTGGCTGAGTATCTGGCGGAATTAGACAGGTCCCAAAACACAGGTACATATGTACCATAAAATTAGTTTAATGATAATTGAAAAATACTAAATACAGGTAAATTAAATAGTAGCATTGTTCTTATTTTGTCTGTTCACCCGCATTACTACAAGTAATCTTTAAATAATTTTGAATCTTTAATTTCATCAGAATACTATTTCGTCCTCGACACAAAGTGGATTAATTCGTTCGCGTACTGCTTCACCTGAATGCCAAATTAATGCTCTCTACGTTGACTAGGATAATAAGTCTTACTTATCCTGTTGATGGAATGTGCATTTTGTGTTCTGTAATGAGCATTAACGCCACGTACTTCTCGTTTATAAAATGCTCATATCTACCAACACAACTGTATGAAAGCCTTGAATTATATATTAAAAACGTACGCGCTAGTCGGGGGTTTTTTTTTAAATGTTAGCTGGATGTGAGTTGCAACAACAAAGAGCATGTCGTGTCAGCCAATACGGGCAGGGCTAATTATTTATACTTGGCCTTAATTCGGGAAGCTTTCTTGATGCCGTTGTTAGGGGTTTCCAACTGGTCAAATACGTTCTTGCTGACGATAATTCCCGTCCTCCTATTAGACGTGTGGTTCTTATTCTAATAGCAAGGGAAACCGATAATAAATACGTGTAGATACGCACGTGCATTCCGACCCTTCCTTCGCAAACGGGGTACCTGAGAGGTAGAGTTCGAGCGATTCGGACGTTGACGTTTGGCCTTAGCTGTATGACGATGGACGATGGACGATGGACGATGGACGATGCAATTCTTTACAAAAATAAAGGATTAAGATTCTGCACTAATTGTCTCACACTTTATTGCCACCGCAAGTTAAGGTTGGTTACTGCAAATAGCAGCGAAGACATTATCGATTCTTAGTAAATTAATAAAGTCTCCGTCCGTCGATTGTCAATCGATAGGTTGACTATTAATTATATCGTTAATTTATTAAATTCGTGTATTACTGAGAATAATCAATAACATCAGCAACATCGAACTCGGAACATATTGAGAATGAGTTTTATTTATAATAAATTATCGTTACGCTTTTCAATGCACGTCCATTACCGGTGAATATTAACACACGCTATTTCTGCTTTTTCAATAATGCACTTGACAGATTGGTGTATTTTTTTGACAAATTGGATTGTTCTGACAAAGATCGTGTAAGTCGCATTATCGATCACCTGATCATATGACGTTGCAGCACACGCGATGTAAGTTGATTAGTAATTTCTAATTCTTCCCAATACCAAGATCCGGTTAATTAAAAGCAAAGGTACGCAATTATTCAAAGATACTTTAAGGGTTGAAAGAGTCTGCATTTAGTTTGGTTGTCATCATCATCAATGATGTGTGCAGAACCATAGATACGCGAGATACGCGATACAACAAAACAGTAGAGATAACATTAAACAGTTATCCAGATTTTTTATAGCGCAATTAGAAATCGCTGATAACAGAATGCTGTTAAAAAAGTTTGCTGGGTAAAACCAAATTGACAGTTGATAAAACGTTTGCGATGACTGTAAAATTTCTCGAAAGTTATTAATTCTAAGACTCGTGTAGAAACGTCAATCGAATACCCAATCTATTATATTTTGCCAGCAGAAACAAATTATAAATCGGTAGATTAGTATGCAGGCCTTGAGAAAGCAAGCACATTGACATTACTAAAATGTAAAGCCAATCAATTGGCAAAACGTCAGTTCAGATCACGTGAATTTATCGAGTGATGTGTCACTATAAGGTTTGATTGACATCTAAAGTTGCTCTTCCTGTTCTACCAACATACCCAAAGGAATATATCCACTTTGAGGTGTACATAATCCATCCATCATGGTAATGAACATAATTCACATTCAGTCTATCTCTTAGATGAAAATTAGTCGAAGGAATGGGAGTAGAAAAAAACAGGTTGACAACGACACAACTGTATTTCTGTTTCTGGGGAAACATCAAGTTCCATCAGAAACTCTTCATATTTCTGTTTCTGAGGCAATGTTACGTTCCAGCAGAAACACTCGTATTTTTGTTTCTGGGGAAAACATCGAGTTCCATCAGAAACTCTTGTATTTCTGTTTCTGGGAAACATCACCATTGAGATAGAATAGTTTAAACGAATAGGTATTCGTTTGACCAAGTAGAGTAAACTTGTCGATTTCGAAAGAGGTTGATCAATGCAGCAATGGTCAAGAACGTGAATCAGGACACTCTTTCAAGACTACCCCTATTCTTACACTGTTTAATGGCCAGATTAGATTATGTCAAATCTGATCGGAACGAGAAAAAAAAAAACCAAAAAAAAAAAAACGTCATTTCTCACTCCGTGCTCCCATTTTCCCCTTGCACGTTTTGCTTTCAATTGCCCCATGATGCATTTTTTCCATAGGTCCCTCCAACGGAAGGAAAGTCGCCACACACAAACGTAATGCGAGAACTCCGAATCGAAAAGCTCGTTCTCAACATCTGCGTTGGAGAATCAGGTGATCGTCTGACTCGTGCTGCAAAAGTGCTCGAGAATCTCACGGGCCAACCGCCGGTCTACTCAAAAGCACGATATACCGTCCGTTCGTTTGGTATCCGACGTAATGAAAAGATTGCAGTCCACGTTACGGTCCGCGGACCCAAGGCAGAAGAGATTTTAGAGCGTGGATTAAAAGTAAAAGAGTACGAATTGAAACGAAGCAATTTCTCGGATACCGGTAATTTTGGATATGGTATTCAGGAACATATTGATTTGGGAATCAAATATGATCCGAGTATCGGTATTTATGGCATGGATTTCTATGTGGTGATGGGCCGTCCGGGAGCACGAGTCTCGAGACGACGAAGAGCAAGGAAGAAGATTGGATTCAATCATCGAGTTACTAAAGATGAGACTATTAAATGGTTTAAGCAGAGGGTAAGTAGGAGTGTGTTGTTGGAATTGGGAATTGGGAATTGGGATAATGGATGAAATGTTGCAAGACGCGATCTTCTAATTGTTTGGCTTTTTGTCTTTATAGTTCGATGGTATCGTACTCAATCGCTAGTTATATATCGTATTAGTTGCTAATCGATCAGGTGGTTTTTTCCGATGAACAATAAAACTATCAAAATTCAACATATTAATGGATTTCATCACATGTATTGGATAGCTGGAATATTAAATATGGTCACGGTTATTATTATTATATTATTATTATTTTTCAAACTGAAAGTGTACATAATTAACTCTATAATTGTACCGACTACTACAACGATCATTAATATGTTGTCGTTATCAACTTTCGTTTTGACACATCTATTGTCCGCTATTCTTGCTAGTGTTGTAATCGGTTGTCTCCACCAGCATTATATCCTCTTCCCGATCTAAGGCACTTGTTAGCAAAATGTCCCTTTTGACCACATTTGAAACATGTAACTTCTGACAATGGACGATATCCAGCATAATGCTGTTGCTGTTGATGCTGCTGATGTGGTTGCTGCTGTTGCTGCTGATACTGTTGCTGTTGATGGTGCTGCTGTTGCGGATGCTGCAGATGTTGTTGTTGTTGTTGCTGCTGCTGCTGCTGCTGCTGTTGTATTTGTTGTTGGGGATGCTGCTGCTGCTGCTGCTGCTGCTGTAGCTGCTGCTGCTGTTGCTGTTGCTGCTGCTGCTGTTGCTGCTGCTGCTGTTGTGGATGCTGCTGCTGTTGATGGTGATGATGTTGTTGATGATGTTGATGATGATGGTGATGATGGTGAGCGTGCTGTATAAACGAGCCATAAGCAATTAATTATAGTTACAAAATGCGAGAATATTTAGCGTCTAAATAATACCTCTTCCATTTCAACACCTCTCATTATGTCATCTTCAGTCCCATCAAAGTCGCGTTGTACGCTTGGAAGTTCATACTTTGGACTACAGCAATTGGGAAATAATAAAACAGTGAACACACATATGTAGATCTTTGGCTAATATTTTAATACTTACTGTCCATTTGGGCACTCGGGTCCTTTCGGACAGAATCCGGATAGATAAGCCTGACATAAAACCTTTCTCACATGTTTGTGACGGCAATTGGGACCTAAAAATTTACAAGGGCAATCAAAGAGTGTATTGACAATCTATGGACGCTGTTGATAATATCCCATTTTTCATGATTGCGTGCATCCAAATTGAACCAGTTTAAATCATAATATTATCACCATCTCACATTCCTGACATGACCTTAATGCTACGCTACATTCATAATTTGTCACCGGCACTCACCATGCTTGCAGAATCCTCTCGCGTACCATGCGCATTCTTTGATCTTGCTCTCGGGATCAATATGTAAATACATGCAATCTTCATTACTACATTCCCCATATCGTGAATAAAACCAACATTCAGGCATTTTACGCATGTTAAATTCATGAAGAAATTCACACTGATCCCCCTTCTTGCATAATCCGCGAAGCCAATGTTTACAGACAACAGCTTTTTCTCTTGAATTGTTCGAATGTTTATATTCACATTTGGGGCCTTTGGTACACGTTCCACGTATGTAGAATTGACAGACTTGGTCTAAGTTTGGTTTTAATTCAATGAAAAAAAGATTGTTATTGGAATTGGGTAAAGAGAGATCAACAAAGATCGTTTATTGAATCTAATTGTTTACATGACACTTCTAAGTCTTATACAACTAATAACTTTCAGTTCGATACGTTATTCTAAACATGTTCCTTGAGTCTTTATTGTTACTGTTCGATCACCACTCACCAGTACCATTTAATCCTAACCCTAATTCTGTCTTAACATAATCCTCAAAATCAAAAGAAACTCCTCTGTAATCATTCGAGAAGAAGTCTTTCAGAATTGTATCTTCCATTTTCCAGTGTTTGACTATTACTTTGTTTGAGGACTGAAAGTGACACGTAGAGATAAGTCTCACCCACATTGACGTTTCTCATAACTTTGCAAATAGATCAGAACATATATATGCTTACACGAAGGGCGAACAGCGTCGGTACTATGACGTTGAGAGGTGCGCAACGTCGATTATTATTATATTCGATTTTCAGTCACATGACATTGTTTTTTGATCTGACCAATAGAAAATTTGACTTGTCTTGGCGTCACGAAATTAGACATTTACATATCCAATTTGGGAATGGAAAGAAGTTCATTGAATATTCTTAAGACGTTCGTATCAAAAATTAGGAATTGCACTCATGGACAGAGTTCGTTATAACGATAAATAACGAAGGGGGGGGTGTTTCATATTTAAGTGCATATTAATATGAAACATGCAATAGTTTATTTATTAACAACTGTTTAGATTAAACTAAAATTTTTTTCCCCTTTATACTCGCAGCGCACGAAAAAAGTAACGAAAGAATAATATTTTTATTAACTGCACAGCAAGAAAGAAGTGCACAAGATTTTATATGCATACTGCCTGTGATATGGTAAATAAATTTATTTAAGCCCAATAGTGCTTTTCAATTGGTTAATATCTGGGGTCAATCCATAATTGTGGGCACCATTGTATGAGAAGTTTCATGGTTTCCTTATGTTGCGTTACTATTACTAGAACATTGGTTTTTTTTTTTTTTTTTTTTTTTTTTTTTTTTGCATAATCAAAGAGATTTTTCGGTTAAAATTTTACAGTAAAGTGCATCATTCATAAATATCTGTGACATTCTTATTACTTTTTGCGCGCACTGTGACAACAACTTTAAACTCTTCATTTGCGATAATAAGTCTTGGTATTGCTGCCTAACGTAATTAGTAATTCGTGACTGCTCCGCCGCTTATGACAATAGAAAGCTGTTCTTAAGGCTCATCGGGTTTGTCTGGTTTGTCAGGACACTTACTATGTCAACCGTCTCTTGGTCAATAAGCTCATTATTGATTTTGATATATTGAATAGGTAATCAGTCAATTATTATCCGCGTTGGATTGATTGATAATATCCGAGTTTCTTCCAACCGTTTACGCGCATACAGCTCCCATAATGTTGTGATTTGCTTATTCAATGGACTGGGTCACAATCCACAACACTGGCTAAAGACACCCGTTCGTTTGAATCTCAGAGGATGACCGTCTCTGAATGGCAATTTGTATTTAATCTACTTTGCTGCGGTTGATATGCTGTATGCGTTGGTCTGCATATAAGAATTTCTAGAGTAATTTCCATGACCAAAGTTAAACAAGTTTCTAATAAGGCAGCTCTCAAAGTCAACCATAAGTCAATTGCAGACAGTCAACTATGCGTTTATAATAACGTAATGCTCTATTTCTTTGTAAAGTAATTTTGCTTTTCTCATTCGGCTTGTACACGATTAATGATGAGGACATATCAACATGTTTATGGTAACCATTTTACAAAGCACCAAGAACTACATATTAATTGATTCACAATCTGTTAATTGTCACGGTAGAAATAAAGAATTTTTTCACGTAGGCTGCAGGAAAATGGTCAACGCATTTTCTTCCGAGGAATGAATTTAGTTGTCTGTTCGTGTCGATGATGCTTGTCTAAAAAAATTTCAAGCGCAACATCAGCACATTCTTGTAATACTGACTCGCCTTGTCTCAGCTTGTTATAATTTATTGTCATCACAAAAAAGATACGAAGCGGAGTCCTGCATCCATGGTATTTCCATACGTATTCTATATTGCGATAAAGTATTTGTTAGAATATTCTTGCATCGCTTAAGAATAATACACAGTGAACCTGGATATAACGAAGTGGTCCGTTCCAATCTTTTTCTTCGTTATATCCGGGCAGAAAATTCTATTAGACAAGGTTTTGGGACATCGAAAAAATTTTGTTATAGTCGAAATTCGTTTTATCCAGGTTTCGTTTTATCCAGGTTCACTGTGTATCGCTGTTATCCAGTTAATGTAGATACATATAAAGTAAAAGTGAATGAACATGGTCCAGTAATAGTAGTCGACTTTGAATTCTTAATATTAACATGGTTTACAGAATGTGATTCATGTGCATCGAAATAACATTCATAAATCAATAGTACGTATTCATCTTGATGCTGCTAAGATGGTAAACGTGACACTAACCAATGAACATATTTCTACGTCCTCGGTCATTAACTGTATATAAGCTTACCATGTGAACGAAAGAGAGTGACTATGTAACATATTACGTAATTACTGTTCTTATATCCATCCCACTTTTGAGTTAGACGAAAGGGGGGGGATATAAACGGGGGGTGACTGTATACATATTGTTATCTAAATATAAATTAAGCAAGCAAGGTATTGTAGTTAAGGGCAACTATTATAATAATGGGTTCATTCTATGAAATTTTTGTGACGCGTACTGTAGATCTTTGTTTATAATCTGAAAAGTTGTCATTGTAAACAAATAGCTACCTCGTTTCCCCCATCAAAAGGCCAGTCTTCCAAAGACTAGAGTTTGGAGAATGCCTGGTACACGCAATAAGATCGAAAATTTTGTTCCTGCAATTAAACATGGTGGCGGATTTTCAGGAAAAAGTTTATAATAAATTTGATCGTTGGGGCTATGTTGATATATTGATACCATATATTCAACAAGATATCGCGCCCATTCATAGAGCCAAGGATGTTACCGATTGGATAAATCAAACAGTATTAAAATGTTTGGCCATCCTAATCGCTTAATCTTAATCCCATTGAACATTTATGGGTTAAATTAGACTGGCATTAAAGGCGGAATGCGAACCCCGGAATGGGCATATCTAAATCTAATAACTTGCAGTACAAGCGTGGGATGGCCAACTAAATATTAAAGTATACCTTTAGCGTTCAATCGTAGGTGTAAACAAATAAAGAACGCAAAACTCCAACTAACATTAATAGATATGATTTGATGTATCAAACTTAAACTAAAAATTTATGCCTAAAATTTTAATTACTTTAGGTTCTCACATTGTTATATTAATAGCTCCAGCTACACCAGCCTCATGCAGCACACGTGTTCAACATTATTATATTGATTTCTGGCAAGGAGAATTTCGTAAAAAGATTCTGTATTAACATCATGCTCGCCAAAACATGTGTTCCCGTTGCCACACTGCATACAATTATAACATTGGTTTGTCTTTTGTGATCGAACCGCATATTGCATGTATGCATTACGATAGCGCCTTTCAATGGTTGTAATTTTATCTATAGTTACGAAATTTGCCTTTTCAGTCTAATACTAATTATAATCATACCTATTACAAAGATGTAAATGCCACGTTTTCAGTTTCTTATACAGTATTATGTGCAACATGTATATTCTTTCCTTATTGGTATGCCTTGTTATTATTATCGGCTGCATTGCTGTTGTTACGGTTGGACACTGTAATCTGAACAAAGCAGTAACGTAGAGTTTAGTTACCTTTTCAGCAATATTACATTTATAACGAGCTTCCAGTTAGCGAACAACTTATGTCAATTAATGTTATACGCTTGTCTGGTCTAAGACTCTGCATGAGCCTCGATGTCATACATAATATTAACATTAATAATCGTAAGTGGTAGTAATTAATTCCATATTAATCGGGTAAGTTTTGTGTTGATGTTGATCAGTTAACAAACAAATAATATCGTTTCCGAATAAGTTTACTGGACGTTGAAAGGGTTCTAAAAGCAAATTGAATGATCTGCTTTGCTGGTCGATCATATTCAGTATAATGTTATTATAAATATTTATACCCGGATTAATAAAATTAGTTATGAGAACGTACCAATGGGGGAAATGATCGGAACAACCAAAAGATGTTTATGATCGAAGGTATGCGAAAACACACAAAGGTTAGCCACAAAGCGATTTGAAATTAGGTGCTCGGTATACCGATAATAATGTCAAGAGAAAAAAGCAACCTCACCAATATGCATTTTGGAAAGCGACAACACCAAGCAAAATCAAACTAATTGAAACGAAACAAGCGAAACAAGCGAAAGAAACGAAAGAAACGAGACAAACGCTATTTCTATCCAACATTGTACAAATGTCCGCGACGCTTTATGAAACATATTAAAACTGCGCCACTCAAACCCTGAATTTGTTTCCATATTTATCGTCACCGTCCCACTCACATGACTATCGAACATGGTCAATGTCTGTTCTTCAACGACATCAACAACATTGTTTTGATTTCACACCTTGTTTGTACTTTATATTTATTACCACTGTTATACTTTCACTCTTTAACGTTATAACTCCTACCGTCAGCTATGGATTATATCAACTGGCTCAGCAATGACTGGAAGGCACTAGAGAGCAGCGTCAGAGACAGACGCGCGGATAATACTACCACCAAACCTACCACTATCAACACCAAGTCTCTCTCGACTCGACAACCAGACAGCAAATTAGAGCGCAACTCTCATAATTCTCAAACTGCGCGCCTAGCTAAGGCTCGAGTCGTGAGAAAACCTGCCTCACCCACTTACGCAGAGCGACAAAGTGGAACACGCTCAGAAAACAGAGTGGTAAAAAAGTTGACGGTGGAGAAAGAGGAAGAGAAGAGCGTCACGGAGACTATTATTCCCCCGGCGCCCTCAAAACCTACTATAGAGTCTCTCCAGTACAAAATATTGGATCAGAAGCACACAAAAGGACTCCGTAGTGGTGGCGAGAGCGATAGTGAGAGTACCGTGAGTGACGAAGTCCCGAAAAAGAGTGAAAGCATTTCTCATCGTAATCAACTAGACATTCTCCCAAATGGAACGTCTCGATCAAGGAATCACCCAACTCCTCCAAGAAGCGTAGAAGTGGGGACCGAAGAAGAAGATAACAATGAGTGCGAGGTTGACTTATCCAGGAACGATCAAATAAAGGAGAATCAAGATAATGGCCATGTAAAGAAGTTGAAGATGTATTCTTCAAAAAGTAAAAAGCGCGAGGGTGTATCACAAGCTAATCGTTATAGATCGACCCTGATCAACGGACTTATTGATGAGGACTCATCGCGTGATTCAAATAGCGATAATCAATTAAAAAACAAAGGTTTAGAGAAGAAGATTAACAAACTGAAAAAACCGAAGGGAAAGATAATGAGTCCGTCTACTTCGTCTTCAACTTCTCTCGATGACGACGTTTCATCATCTTCTTCCGTTGTACCACTGCGAAAGCGCAACAAGCGAAACTCTCCAACTAGAGAAAGGCACAAGAAACCTCGAATAGAATCTAAGAAGGATCTCATTGTTATTCCCATTGGCGACGGTATAACGTTCAAGAATTGCAGCGAGGCAGTATGGGCGATGAGGGATGACTATGTACCTTGTAAGCTTCGTGCGAGAGGAATATTATGTGTTAGAAGGATTATACTTGGATGGTAGTATATAATTATGAATATATTTACGATGCGTGTTAGGGGAAACTCTGGGTACAGGTTGTCAAGATGGTACTTCGCCGAATCAGTCAGATGACAAGTCTGGTAGTAGACATCGGTTTGTCGAAGTTTCTTTAGAGTATCCTGCGAATGGTGTCCAGGAAATGTAAGTTGGAAACATCTCATAGAATGTCTCAATTGATTTGTGTCAACATGCATGTTAACCACATTTCCACTCGTAGTTTCTGGATCGCAGATCCGCGAGACCCTGCAAATGCTTATGATCCAGCAGAAGATCTTCTTGATACTGTCCGTATTATAGCAGAGAAATATGTAAAAGACAAATCAGCGCGGGAAGAATATTTATGGTGTGACAAGGTGAATAGTCGAACTCCTGTCTATAGGATAAGGAGAGCAAAAGGCCGACGGGATCCAGTTTTAATGGATGAAGCAGTTAGGGCATTTAATTCAGCTTTTAGGAAATTGAAGGACGAAGGGAAAGTAGCAAGAACAAGAGGAGATAAAGATCTTTTGCGTCATGTATTGTTTCAAGCATATAGTAGAGTTGTATCGCCTGAAGTTGACATGCTCAAGGGGAAGCGTATGTTTACAAATTTATATGCACATGCCCTGATCCATTTAATTATAACAGCGGGGCTATTCTACTCAATTACTTACATTTTATTTATTTTTCGTTAATTCTTCTTATTGCATTCAGTCGCATCCGAGACGTATGGAGAAATTCTATTTCCATTCATTGATGATATTATAATACGAACGAATCTTAAGAAAAAACACAAGTTTATCGACTTGGGTTGTGGTGTTGGGAATGTCTTGCTACAAGTTGCTGGTGAGACTTGTGCAGACTCGTGGGGGATAGAACTACGACATGAGTGTGTTATGCTGGCAAATGCACAACTTGCAGAATTTAAAGCTAGAATGAGGTATGCTATTGTTTATATATAAATTTTGTGATTACTCATTGCTGAGTACTGGATCGAAATAATCTTTTTGTTAGGGCATACGGACTGCCTCATGGAGATGTGACAATCGTAGAAGGAGATTTTACGAAATATCCCAATCTGAATGAACGAATAAGAGAGGCCGACGTCGTATTTGTCAACAATTACAAATTTAGTCCTGAATTGAACGTCTGCCTGATTGATCACTTTTTAGATTTAAAGGATGGTGCTCAAATTGTCAGTTTAGTACCATTCACTGCCGGTAGGAAAGCCAATTACCAGCATCAGTCACTGGATTCTATAAGTAAAACAGTAAAAACTCCGTATTCTTCGTTCTGGATAAGTTGGGGAGGAGCAGATGCCTTTTACTACAGTAAGTATATGTTGCTAAAATGACCGGTATACTTTTATGAGCTGGTGTGATTAGCTAATATTTGACTATTTTGACCCCCCCCCCCCAGTAACGACCATCAAGAGAGACAGTAGTATGCATTCATAAATTAATAAAGGTTGTGGAGCCACACTATTTAAATCTGAAGATTATGAGTCAAGTGGTTAAACATAGTGAATAATAACGTAGAACTTAATAGCTGGGGTTATGTATACGTTTATTGCTATTTTTAGTTTAATAAGTAAATAGAAGATTAATAGATTCAATCATAATAAAGGTATGCTAAGGCGGTTTACAATGTATCGATCATCACACGATGTATTTTACTGGTCATTTATTATCTCGTTGGCATTCCTCTAGATTTTAAAACAGCCTTTATCGAGGCATGCTATCTACCAGCTTTGCTCGAACAATGGAGCCAGTTTGCGAAGAATCTAGGTTCGCTATGAATGCTAATAAATAATCTTGAAGAAGTTTGCTAATATACTCTCTTCCAGTAACACTTCGAAGGTCCCGACCTTTCCAAACATTACAATTTTTAATAAATAAATAAATAAATAAATAAATAAATAAATAAATAAAGATCTATTTAATACGTCCCGAACTATCTACTCGTCTTCGCCGTGAGGACGGTGTATGCTATTTGTTAAAAATTGTCAACTAAAATGAATGCCCTGCCGATAAGTGTCTGGCCAGCCCTCAATTCATTCCATTGCAGTACTTCTACCTCCAATCCTAAAGATCGGACGCGGGTTCTAATTACTATGATAGCAATCATTTCACCGTGTGTAGAGATAAGCGGTCGTTCCGATCTGCCAATGGAGAGTGCGGGAGGTTGGTTTAGGTTGAAAGTGTTTGTTGTTCGGCCAGTTGCTGTAGGTCGGCGCATTTTATGAGCTTTTTTGCCACTCATGTGTCACTACTCCTTCTTAAAAGACGTTCGGCAATTTCGCAACGATTTGTTGCGAAATTTCTTACAAAGGACACGGAAGAAAGCGGTGATCATAATCAATATCCCGATTATGGATCCCTTTTCTTCCTCTTCAAACTCCCACGAGTTAAGGTTTGTTGTTCAACCAGTTGCTGTAGGTCGGCGCATCTTATGAGTGAGCTTTTTTTGCCACTCATGTGTCATTACTCCTTCTTAAAAGACGTTCGACAATTTCGCAACGATTTGTTGCGAAATTTCTTACAAAGGACACGGAAGAAAGCGGTGATCATAATCAATATCCCGATTATGGATCCCTTTTCTCCCTCTTCTTCAAACTCCTCCTTCTCCACTGTGCACCACTTCGTCCGAGAATTTTTGTGTTTTTTATGTAGCGAACTATAAACCGCTCCCAACCACATCACGACATTACTGCATAGAACTCTAGTAGAACATAAGAGAAGATGCCAAATCTATGAGGAATTTGACCCCCTTATGTGGTCAACTGTCTTTGATACCGTTCGCCCGTATCCTCTTGGACCGTTTGATCATCGTCGGCCGAATCGATGGATTCGAACCAGGTCAGGCGCACGTTATAACATTGTCCTTGTGAATCATCCCCGCGCCATAATACCTGAAGAGTAGGTATTAAACAATCAACATGATATTTCTCGCTTGGTCAAGTCTTTTGCAAAGGCATCCTCTTTCCTGAACGTTGTATATATTAGATAATGTGAAAAAAAAAAACCCCCAGGTGATCGACATCCAATGGCAAATAATGATGTGCGAACTGGCAGATGTACTTCAAATTCTATTATTACAAATGTATAAATCGAGAAGATGACTACCTAACGAGATTAGCATTTTTCTATATTCTAATAGAATATTGCGTTTTAATTGTTAATCCAATGATGAAAGAATCTAAAGAAGATAGTTATAATTTATGGTTAATTCACAAAGAACGAAAATTGTTTGATCAAGCAAGAAGCTTACATACTTCTGTAACTACTCCAACGGCAATCGTTTCACCAGCCTTTCGCAACATGACGCGACCGAGCTCCTTATTATCTTTGAAAGTCTCTAATGGAATGGACCTATCGGACAGTTTTATTTCAACTCTGGCTGTAGTCTGCTTTGAGAGATGTCTTTGGTATTTAATTGGGAAAATTCATCAATAAATTAAAATGTAAATAAATAGACATCAGACAGGGCTAATCTATTTAAAAAGTCCTTGCTTACCGCGGGTTTTTCTTGACAATCCCGCCTGTGCTCTTATCAAGGGTTGCAAGTAATTTAGTAATCACTGCGGGTTCGTTCAAGCTCTGATGATGAATAATAACCTATATAAACCATGATATAAAAATAAGCACTACATATGATTTGTAAGTATTACAACGTGGCGAACAAAAAGAACTTACTGGAAATCCCTTTGTGATCGGTATCTTTATATCAAACACCACGATTTGTGCAATGAAGTTTGATGACACTGGCACAGGACTCGACGGAGAACACAATATTGAACCAGTACTTCATGTTGAATAAAAATAACATGTTAGGAATGGACAACACAAAGTATTGTTGTAATCACAACGTCGTAACAAGTACTCGATATGAGCGTTACCTGAGATTTATGATATCAAGACCAGTCAGGGTTGTCAGTATAGTGTCCCCAGCTGCAGCCCATTTCGCAGATTCACCGTTGACCTCGATAGCTAAAAGGATCAAAAAGACCATGAATAAAGTTTCTAAGGACCAAATTAAGAAGAGATATGAAATTGGACCAGACGCTACCTTTCACAGTGCCAGTTTGTTCACCAGGTATTACCATGACTGTTTCTCCTACCTGGATAGTGCCCGCATCAACTCTGCCGGCTACAGAGATTCCTCCTCCACCTCCACTGCTACCTTTGAAGAAATCTGCAACACCCAATCGAAACGGTCTTTCCAAGAGCCTCACTGGAGGTTCCAATGCATCTATTCCGAGAAACAGATCACGTTATGAGCCTGATCAATTATAACTCCAGCAGGTGTATAGCATACCAGAATGCTTTACTAACCAATCTGTTGTACAAGTGTTGTTCCATCGTACCATGTCATAATATCTGGTGACTTCTTTAAAAGATTCTCCCCAGTCATACCGCTGCATGGCACAAATGTGACTTTATTTTTCTTGAATCCAGCTTGACTGAGAAAAGCACTGAGTTTTGTTTTAATTTCTTTAAATCTCTCCTCAGACCAATCAACCTACACAAATATAACATAATTTAAATAAAGCAAAAATTTGTACCTTTACAAGTGCGTGATTACAAGTACACTCACCATATCGAGTTTATTAATGGCGACAACAAGCTGCTGTACGCCCAGACTTCTTACAAGCAGGGTGTGTTCTTTAGTTTGACCATTGGCTTCAAAACCAGCCTCAAATTCGCCCGTAGTCGAATCGACTACAAGTATTGCAACATCTGCCTGATAGAAAGGGTGTCATGATAAGTCAATCACACAGTTTAGGAGAACAATAGGCGTATACCTGTGCGGCCCCAGAAATCATGTTGGGAATAAAATCTCGGTGACCGGGAACATCAAGCAAAGTAAATCGACGGCGTTCTGTTTCGAAACTGGTAACGGCAACGTCCATAGTGATACCTCTACAAATTCGTAGCATGTTTAATCATAGGCTGACTAACGAACCTATTGTCACATGGAATTATTAGTACCTGCTTCTCTCTTCCCCAGTCTCATCGAGAACCCATGCAAACGCGAAAGATGATTTGCCCAATTTTTGCGACTCGTGCTCATATTTTCTCATTGTTCTTTCTTTAACTTCACCCAAAAGATAAAGAAGGTGCCCCATAAGCGTGCTCTTCCCAGCATCAACATGGCCTAAAAACGTGGTCCAAATTTAACAAGACAACAAGAAAACATACTTGTGGCCGATTGAATCATCCGAAACTCACCAACGACAACCAAGTTCAAAGAATCTTTTTCTGCCGTACGCTTTCGATACTCTTCAATTACATTAATTCTCTTCGACGGTTTCAGCGACTCCACAATTGGTGGCTTTGGCAGAGCAGCTGCTTCTTTTACTGAAGGCACACATTATCAATGAGTGGAAATAAATAATAGCAAGAAAAGCATAGCGAGTTTGAAAAACGCATACTTGCGGCAGCGTTGGCTTTTCCTTCTTCACGTGCCTCTATTGTTATATCGTCAAGATTAGGAGTATCTTCAATCACATTAATTCTCTTCGACGGTTTCAGCGACTCCACAGTTGGTGATTTTGGCAGAGTAGCTGCTTCTTTTACTGAAGGCACATATTATCAATGAGTGGAAATAAATAACAGCAAGAAAAGCATAGCGAATTTGAAAAATGCGTACTTGCGGCAGCGTTGGTTTTTCCTTCTTCACGTGCCTCTATTAATTCATCGTCAGGACTAGGCGTATTAAAAGCAAAAGCTTTTCCGTTGCCACCTAACGAGAAAATGTCAATAGTAAGTGCTCCGCATTGTTGTGATTGAGAGTCTTCAAGGTCACCAAAGAGCGACAAGGCGAATACAGATGGCGGAGCTATCAGAGGATTCGAAAATGCTGGTATTGCAGATGGAAATGGTTGTACAAGCGCCGCGGGGGGGGTAGTCGGCTCCGGATGAAATTGAATCGATTCGCGGGCTGATTCGGAGAAGTTTGTTGATGGCGTCGTAGAAGCCAATTTACCACGGGATTGCACTAGTGAGGTAGATTTCCCAGAGGCCAGAGAAAGTAAGGAAGGTTTACTTTGGCCAGCATCTGTCCGAACTATACGTGGCTTTCCGATAGAAGTTACTTTCGGCTTTGGGTGTGTCAATCCAGGAGAATTTGTACTATTGAATGCACTTTTTCCAATCGCAACAGTAGTCGCCGATGTTTCCGCTGGTTGAGACAATGAGCTCTGTACCGATGATGATCCCTGTGCTTTTCTTTTTGCAATAAGGCTTGTCAATGAGGTTCTCGGGCCTGCTCGATCGATACTAGCTTGTGCTAAGCTCGCAAGGGACTGGCCTCTGTTCGAAGAATCGTTAGTACTCGAACGTAAAGAACGACGTGTTGATGTCGATGTATTGGTAGTACTCGAGTTAATAGCATTCGAATGAATACTTGAATCTCCGCGTGGTGATGACAAATTGCGTGATGAAGATAATTGAGCCCGAAGTTGTGCGAAACCTGACTGGGTTGATCGTGAGTTATTGGTGTCTGCTCCGCCTAGTAATCCAGTTAATCGCAATCGTCCATCCGGAATTTTAGGAGGCAACAATTCATTCTTTCCACTGCAGCTCCACTTTATGTCGTACCACGACCAAAAGTCCTGAGGCACTAATATGCTTTGCGAAGCTGCTGTAGGCTTTTTAAAATAACTCTGAGTCGATAGCAAATCCAAAGTTTCGCCTAACGGAGATTAAGAAGTAAAAAAGAAAAGTGCACAATGATCAGTTACAAAACAAGCAAACGAGCTTGTAATATCTCATTTTGACAGATACTCCTAGAGCTCCAAAACTCATCGCCATAGATTGCGTCGATTCATTTGCATACATACGCTTCTCAACCATGGATATGGGACCGTTTTCACACTCCCTCTTATCAATCCTCATGACATCACAACTGAAGCTCTGCCATCCATTCGCTCAATATATATATACGAAGACAAAGACATAACCGCAAAATTCGCTTGTTTGCTTTGATAATTCAAATTTGCCTTGAGGAGGAAAAAAAATTATATAATAGTACCTATGTTTATTCGGGATGATTTTGATTGCGTCTGATCTACAGCAGGTTTTCTTTGTGGTGTTGGCGATTGCTTTGGTTTTTGATCTGGTGGTTTTTTTATTTTGGCTAAATCACACGTAAATTGACCGAGAAATCATATTAATCATCTGTTAAAGTAAAGCTTCTAATGGGTATCTAGCCAACATCTTGACACATACCTGATAAGCGACGTATTGTCTCGTCGATATCATAGTAGGTATCCCATAAAATGTCTTTGATCGCCTTATCAGTTATCCCAGGTGGAGCGCCTATCAATTCTTTTACTTTGCGCAAGTTTGATTCCAGTAAAACTATATAAAAGAGAACGACGGATGAGCATGTACACACAACCAGCCTAGATATAGCACGAAATCATCGGAACCGGACGCTAATGTTTGAATTACCTTCATCATTTTGATCCGTGCCATCATCGTCCGAATATTCTAACATTTGCATAAAAAACCACATATGTTATTGAAACCTCAAGCGACATTCAGCAACCATAATTCCCGAGTATATATGCATATGCATATATGTACTCGGTTTTCACTCATACCACCAAGCCAGTCGTCGTAGATATCTACAATGAGATCTTTGATTAGTGCGAGTCTCTACCGTCTATTACACTGCATTTTTCCGTTCTCACCTTCTACGTTAAGGTTTCTAATGCTTCTGTGACGAGCCATAATTTCCAACTGCGGAGAATGTTGTTACTTAGCTGCATCAGAATTTTCTCGAAATAGAGTACCAATGATCCGACAATTCGGTAATCAAAATTTTTTCAACTCAACAGATCGACTTCCTGTATTATTTTTTTCCCCTTTCTGATAATTTAAACTTGGAAGACAATGGGAAAAGATCGGACTGCGAAAAAAACCAAAGGACGTCATGAACCGCTCTATGTACAGATGGAGGAGGATGGACGGCTATCGAAAAAACCCCCAAAAGCAAAGTTTCAAGCCAAGAAACAGATAAAAACTGATGATGTAAGGATACGTGGTGGAATGTGTGACATTGATTATAACAATCCTTTAACGAGTTTTCGTTTTTATCTAGGAATACATTGACCCAAAACTATCACGTAAAATTTTACAAATAGCACGCGTACAACAGGAGGAGCTAGAAACTGAAGACAGATCAGATAATCTCCCTACGGAAAGATTTGTCTCAGCAGATTTAAAAGATGAAGACAGCGAGGAAGACTTTTCAGAAGATGAGGATATCGAATATGAGGATTTGGTAAGTAAGCAAGCACTTAATTAATTTGTACAGATTATGCTGTTTAATAACGATCCATTTGCAATGATTAGGAAGTGGAAGAAGAGGATCAAGAGATTCTAAATAAATTTCTCCCGAGTGCACCGATAGAACGACGGACATTGGCAGATATAATAATGGAGAAAATCGAGGCATATGATAGGGAGAAACAACAAGCATCTAAGGGTGAAATCACAACACCTCCTGGGCTAAGTCCGAAAATAATTGAAGTTTATTCAAAGTATGTTGGAGCGTAAAATTCTCCAAGACTCTGATAAATCCTACGACTAATCGGGAATCTAATCTCGCGGTCTTTAATATTATGTGCATTAGAGTCGGGACTCTTCTGAAGAGATACAAATCAGGCAAACTACCAAAAGCCTTTAAAATTATCCCATCGTTAAGTAATTGGGAAGAAATATTATATCTCACACGTCCCCAAGAATGGACACCTCACGCGACATATGCGGCAACTAGGATATTTGTGTCTAATCTAAAACCAAAACCATGTCAAAGGTAAACGTCTGACTAAGCATTCGGATAGGTTACATAAAGAATGATCATGATATTTTCACCAGACTGCTTAATCGGCCGTATTCCTCCTTAAGATTTTTAGACCTGGTTCTCCTTGATAAAGTGCGAGACGATATTCAAGACACTAAGAAGCTCAACTACCATCTTTATATGGCATTGAAGAAATCTTTATACAAACCAGCAGCATTTTTCAAAGGGATTTTATTTCCATTATGTAAAGTAAGCTCACCTCCCAAGTAATTAAATTCTAAACCTTTTACCTTTTTAGTCACAAATTAATTCCATTCTTCCCAATATAGTCAGGTACATGCACATTACGAGAGGCGGCCATAATTGGGAGTGTTATTTCCAAAGTGAGCATTCCTGTCCTTCATTCATCCGCGGCCCTTTTGAACTTGGCAGAGATGGACTATACCGGTCCAAACAGTTTATTTATTCGCATTCTCTTGGATAAGAAATATGCGTTACCGTATAAAGTGGTAGATGCGCTGGTATATCATTTTATGAGATTTAAAAATGATGAGAGAACCATGCCAGTACTATGGCATCAATCATTTTTAGTGTTTGCGCAACGGTAAGTGGCAAAGTGAAACTTTGGGTTAGATGTACGCGATATGGTCTAAAGTTTTTTTGATTGTGGGTGAAGATGTTATCCTAACGGTTTGCCTCATTAATACTTTGCAGATATAAGCAAGACTTGACCCCAGATCAAAAAGATGCACTCCTGGAAGTGCTTAAATACAAATGTCACGATCAAATAACACCCGAAATTCGCCGCGAGATAGTTCACTCGGTTGCTAGAGGGGAGATAATCCCAGAAGTGGAGATGGCGGATGTTTGAGGACGGCGTAACAAATCACGAACGAGAGGTGTTGATTAATGTGATTATCAACGTGCGAATGTATTGGGGGAAACTCTTATTCAGCGAGGCGTGTTGTATACTAAAACGCACGATCTTTAGTGGAAATCTAAATTATTAATGATGCCCTGTTACAAGGAGGTGGATGTATGATATAGTCAACAATATGCTATTTAATAGAATTACCACGAATAAAATCAAAGTCTTTCAGGGCTTTTTACCGTCGACATTGTCGTCTTATGACTCTAATGCTTGTCCTACTGTGATCTAGAATAATTGCAATTTTACTGCGGTTGTGTTTTATTAGGTATCAAAAATCACGTGTTGATCGTCCCGTCGAGAAAATTTTTAAGATTGAAGAAAAAGAAAACCCAACATTCTTTCAATTTGATTGAGCATTGCCGATAGTCCAAATGGTAAGATTCATACGAAACAACCGAGCACGCTGTTAGTGTAGCTGTCGCGTGATTAATAGTCATGTATAATAAGTTAACTATACGGCGATCTCTGGAATTGCATCGAGCGTGGTGTTTAGTTAGTACACGCAGACGTAATCCATAGAAGTGATAGATACCCTTGGAGAAAATTTACAAAGAGAGAATATAATAATTAAGTCTGTAAACTTTGAATTGAGACAGATGCTATTTTTGGAGGGTTGAGCGTAGGACTTGGAGGGTGTGCACTTAGATTTAATCATAAGTCAACTTAATCCAATCATTAATATTTTCTTCTCTTTTTCGTAACTAGGCCAAACGAACAAAGAAGGTGAGTAACAGCTTCAAGCGTTCCTCAGTTGTCACTGTATCAGCCGTTTGTAGTCTAAAATCCGGGTCTGGTCGCTTAAGGTCGGAGTAGTCGGTAAATACGGCACTCGATATGGTGCATCACTAAGAAAGCAGATAAAAAAAATGGAAATCACCCAACATCAGAAATATACTTGCACATTCTGCGGTAAAGATACAGTTAAAAGAAAGGCTGTCGGCATCTGGGAGTGCAAAGCTTGTAGAAAAGTGCTTGCTGGTGGTGCTTGGACCGTTTCGTAAGTGATTGGTATCGTAGTCTGATATGAAATTGTCCACTAAGTGTTAAAGCTTTCGAATATTTGGTGCGTTTTTATAGTACCACCGCGGCCGCCACTGTCAGATCAACGATCAGACGTTTACGTGAATTGGCTGAATCTTAATATCTTATTAAATGTGCTTTAATAAATGAGTCAATTCGATTCATTGCAGAGTTTCTTATTCTATGGGTATTCTTTTCGACTGTTTCATTTGGTCTGATTATGTCTGTAGTAGACATTTGCCTCTTAAAAATCTATCAAAAGGATTGTACTTTTTACACTAGTTTCCGTGCTATGCGTTGAAGGTATGGTAAGGTATCTGTTCTTTCAGACATCTTGCTTTGAAATTGTCCCATACCCATCTAATGATATTGAAAGTTGTATCCGTAAGCATAGGTTAATTTACGGCGATTTGACATAGACGGAGCGTTTTAGTCATTATAATGGAATCATTAACTGGAGAGGCGAATGCATTATCAATACGAATTACAAAAAGCAGCGATTTTGAGAATTAATATTAGTGTAGAATCCTACGTATCTTTATCTCCTTTGTTAATTGCATTTACGTCGTATTATTATATTTTTTAGTAATATTTGCCATAAGAAGTACGATAGATTGACTTAAATGACATTTCCTATGACAATTCGTTATTATTATACGTGTACAAGCAGAAAGATAAAACGGAGGACTATATAGTTGTAGTATTCAACAATTGCCCACTGATAGAATGCGGATAATTGTAGCAAACTCATCGATTCATACACCACAGCCGTTACGTAATATTAATGTTTGCGCCTTAGATGAGCAGATCGCGCTATTTGCAAGCACGTTTACACAAACGCGTAAAATTTAATTTTAATGAGAGATTATATCTATATTAATATAGAGTTGGCCTAATTTTGTTACGTGTGCTACAATCGATCTTATTATTATGTCAACCGCGTCCATGACAAACTCTGCATTTATTGTTCTTCACTATATCAAATGCTAATTACTCTAACGTGTACCTGGGAGGAATTCCATTCCAAGTGGGGAAATACAGATACCGCGTTTGCTCCCGTTCTTTAATTCGTGGACTACCGGTGGGATCACTATTGATTCGGAACTTAAAACCAGGAACAGGGCAAGCGAAAAGGCACTAGCAACGTGATTTGAAGGTCAGTATTACGAAACAGCAAATGTACACCACGACATGCATACTTTGCTTTATAGTGTGGTGTGTTACGCCCTGCGCTGCTGGTGTGGGGAAGAAGAGTGTCTGGTCTTTACATCACTGCAGCGTGCATATTTTGCTTTTTCGTGGGAGCTGTACCCTACGACCGCTGGTCGAATTGAGGTCAAATTTTGGCCGAGGTGGGGGGAAGCGAGTCACAATCTAGCATATACTCGTTGTGACTTGTGCTGTTCCCTACTGGATTAGCAAATTTTTTGCTAATCTTTTTTTTCACTTTCGTTTATTAATATTACAGAAAAATTGGAAACATCTTGAAGGTCCACCTTCTTATGATACGATACAATTACACAACATCAGACGAGGACTCTGATCCAACCGTTGAAGAACTAACATCTGATCCACATATTGCCACATTACTCCTACCATATAGAAGAGTTCTTGAAGAAATGAGGAATCATCACGTAGAACAAGAATCACAACGAGGCCGACACTCAAATAAATACTTCATATCTGCAAAACAATTCATATATCTATTTATTGTCAATATATATTTCATATTTTTCATGGAAGATTTCAATTTTTCTGCGCTGTAAAATATAATATTGATATTAGTTTCTCGATACTATATATAATGAAATTTAATAAAGCATATTCCTACAGGAAGCTTGGAGTCGTATTAAATGACGGAAAAAGAAGCCAGTTCAGTAAATCCATTGGTCGAATCCTTTTAAGACATGGGGTTAATATTAATAGATATCAAAAAATTAAAATACCAGAGGCGAAGTTGGCCACTTGAAAATTTATCACACATATATAATATAGACATGACCGATCATGAGGAGATCAATCGCCGGGTTAAGAAAGAGGTTGATGTTTTATTTCGGCGATTATTGGAATATAATGAAAAAACTTTTGGCAAATTTATGCGAGAAATTACTATTACTATAGAACATGAGGAGCGGGTCATAAGAAATTGCGATATGAAGCTGAAAAATATCTTGAATATCTGAAACCATGTTCTACCCATTAGAAAGATCAAGTGCTTGGTCCCATCCCTTGCGAAGATATAGAGGGTCTTCTTTTGCTCTAGTTAAATCAATATCAATAAATTCCCTACCTTGTAAATTTTTATAACATTACGCCAATTTTTTTGTATATTGATATCGTCTGGCAATATTAACCAGCTCATCTTATGTACTAGTACCTGACCCATTAAATAAACATGTAATCAAAATTTTTTCTTATGTTTTCAGGAATGATTGCGTAACATATATGGAGCTAATATTGGAGTGGCGTCCTTTAGTAAAGTAGACAATTTTATCTTGACTCATTGCATATATCTTCGAATATAGCAACTGTTCCTCTTTCAGGAAAGAATTCTTCTATCTTTGGTATTTTACTATTATCAGGTTTTAATAGCATATTTCGGTGATGTCCAATCAAAACCAAATCATCATTTTTAATATAACGTGTTCCACTTTTCTTTCCACTAAACATTCGAAACATCTTATCCCCAAGCAAAAGACTAATAATCATATTTGTTTTCCCCGATCTAGTTCGCCCTGAGACTAACAAGTTGAAAGGCCACTGAGGAGATGAGTTAATACCGTTAAAACGCTCTGGATTTTGTATGATTAAGTACGAATATTTCACATGGATCGAGCTTTTCCGTTTTCATCCTAATCAAGATAATAATAAGTAACGCTAAATTATTATATCGATCTTACGAATTTATTCTTTATGCAATAAATAACCCCTTTCTTGCAATTCACTTTTCATATAAGGTAGTAAATCACAATCATATGGTATAATAATCCATATAATGCCTTCTCTTTTACTCCCGCTTTTTTTGATCACGTTTCCTTTGTGCATCTAGGTCAGCCTCGCCATAGTGCTTATCGGCAACATAATAGTGCTGGACCCCGTTATACTCCCATGCCAATTTTAGTTCTTCATTATATCCATCAAGTCTAAGAACTTTGGTGCACATGGTGGAAATTTCTTACCGAGTGTATCGATGTTCACCGGTTATATGATGGCATAATAATAAGGGCACCACTCAAATTTCCGCTTCAAGCACCTCCCATTGCAGTCCATTCTCGCAAGATCAGAGATATACACTCAGGCCCCGTTCTCATAATACAATTTCCACCTCGCTTCTTCGCATATTGTCAAATTCGTTATTAGAAATACGAATAAAGTGAACTAATCCAGTACGTTGATTTTCTGATAATATACTTTGGGGTGGAAGTTGAAGTGTATCAATATTCACGTATAAGAGCTCTTCTCACAAATTCCCTAGAAGGAGCATATTCATCATCACTTCCGAGATAATATAAGACTGGCTCATTTTTCGGTACTACTATTTTTATGATTGGATGAATAGAAGGGCTGAATATGGGTCTGTCGCTCGACGTGTTGTTTCCAGACCGCCTTCCCATTCCGCATTAGCGAGAAGATAACGAACCGTATCACCTTTCTTCAATTTTTCCTCGTCCTTTCCAATAGGTCGCTTTCGTGATATTGATGGTTTAGATTCGACCTTTTCCAACTTGATTGCTTTTATTGGTGCTAATCCCCACTTGAGGACCCAGAAGCTCTAATGAGGCGCGTAGGGTAATTATTAAGATAATCTATTACTTTGGGTAAATGCTTAACCCAGGCTCTCATTAATTTAGGGTCTGTTGATGCTTGACTTGGGTATGTGTCTATAAACAATCTCGTGCTTGTTCGACACTATTTTCAAACGTTTATGCATTTATTCTTGCTTGTAGCTTCGAAGCCAACCACGCCAATAGCACCCAAGACGCGATCGTTATTTACCTTCTATCAATATCTGAAAGAACGCATTGAGAAATTGGTCGTAATCGATCAAACTTCTCGGCTAATATCACCGGAGAGCTGGAAACTCCAAATTTTGTTCGAGCATGGTTTGATAAACGGTATAGTTTACTTCATCGTCATCTAGCGAAGAGATTGAGCGTGACCTATCGTCATGTCTGCATAAAAACTCCAAGACATTGGAACTTCTTCTCTCTCCTATGGTTAGCTCCAATTGCTTAAATCCATGTGAATTTCATCGTCGGACGTGCTAATGATGTTAAACAATACCTGCTATGACTAGGAACTATCCGACTTGCAACTGACATTACGGGCAATGACAAACAAGCTACAACCCAGTCTCATTCAGTTTATGCATCACAACAATATCGCCCGGCGATCTGTATAATACGTTCTATGTACGAAAGATCGTTCTAGTAACAGTAGGTAAGATTATTCTCTCGACTTTTATTTATGCCCATGGATTATTCACAAATGCTCTTCAACCAATCTATCCTTGATTCCCTTTGAGAGCTCTCGACTTCACCGAAACATTCAGGCATTGATACAAGTATTCTATCATTTTGAAAGTTCTTTTCCGTGTACCCAATCCAATCATTAATTATACCTTGGTCAGCTCTAGTATAGACTGCTCTTGCTATTACGATTCTGAAACTTTCGTCATTCTGGTTGGTACGCTTTCTCCAGAATATGAAACCAGATAAATGATGTATAACCATCCAATACAAGAACGGTGTTGAAGCTTTGGATATTTTGAAGTTAACTAACGCTCGTACAAAATTCTCTAGTACAGCCCTGTTAGTTTCTATAGGCCAGAAATAAGCATGGAATCCTTGAATAGAAGATTCGCCTATGCATATGACTTCTTCGTATGTCACTGAGATGGTCCCCAGCACATCATATAATTCACTCCATACGAGCATCTTGTACTCTACAGAATATAACCCACTTAGCGGAGTCAATACCAGACGAGCAAATTGTCTGTGTCCAAGTGATTCGGCAGCATACGCGGCAGTAAAATCAGTGAACAGTTGATAAAATGGAATACGCAAGACAGACTCTGCCGCAGTTTCTAAGAAAGTAGTGGTTGACGAACTATAATCAATTGTCTCGTTATCCTTGAGAATATAATAATTCAAGATTTTTTCGATCCATAGTTCAACTGACGAATTCCGATATACTTCCCCCTCTATTAGAAATATTTTCATCAATGATATCACCGTTATGGCTGGATTAATGGGCATGTCCACAATATCCTGATGCAGATCATATAAACCCAAAACTTGCCATGCAAGTGTTAGACAATGTTGAATTGTATCTTTCTTCACATCATCATCAACAACAATATCAGCTTTAGAGTAAAACTCATCTATCGGAATGAATATCCAACCCTTTGACAGAGGTAGCCCATTATGTTTAGCATCTAGACTAATTAAAAAGTGTTGCTGGTTGAAATAATTACTGCTATCTTCTGATGGGTTACCATTAATGATCCGGTTTCTATAGAAAGGCCAGAGCTTCTGGCATTCTTGGAAATCTAAATCCAACAATTGAGTTGATTTAGCCAAGGCGTCGAACATCTGCTCTACAGTTGTTAAAGCAATCTGTTCATCTCCCGGTAGAACATGTGGCACCAACGCAAAAGCGTTCAGTGCGATCATCTGCAAATATTTGCCTCTGGTATCATCCAAATGCACATGATTATTATCGACAATAAGCTTCAAACAACAGATCCATTCATGATGTAAATAAGTTTTCCATCGACCAAAGAAATCATACCAACGCCCACTGGGCGTATAAGTTAGAGAGCATTGTAATAAATTTAAAATCTCATTCCTAGTAAGAATGTTTAGAGTCGACGAATAAATCTGTGCATCTTCGGGGAATAACTGAAGAATACAGCGTATTAACGATAATCGAGTGAAAAGAGCATCGCAAGCGGTTGAGATTGAAAGAATGTACCGCACGCTCTTTAATCTGTTTGGATTATAGACTCCGGGCAAATTAGGTAATTCCCATGATTCTATGTTAAGCAGCGCACTCGACGATAGAAGGTTGCGCAGTCGCGTAATAATAACTTCTTGTAGATTTGTTGGTTTCTCTTCTCCTAAAGCCAAATATTCCCACATTCTCTTTATTTTGCTCATATCTGTAACATTATAATTACTCAAATATTGGCTCCATGCAGCTAAATATCCAGTAGTGCGTGAAATCAAAACAAATGATTTTTCGACATAGCTGGTATTAACATCATCCATAACTGACGCGTTCATATCTGGAGCAGATGCTGTCCATCTCTGTAATAACTCGATTGCATCGTGCACAAATTCACTAGGACGAGCACCGACTTGATTATTATCTTTATCAGAATCCGACCGCTGCATCAACGTCTCCATTAATGAAAAAAAGGCTATGGCAATATCTAATTTACGTTGCATTATGCTATCGTCATCAGATGTTTCCCATTCCCAAAACATTTTCAGTGAATAAACAGTACTCATGATCCAACCTCTAAGAATTGTATATGCTTCAGATAAAATACTGCGATATAGTCCGTGGGCAGCAAGGCACCGGTATGTCATAAGAACTTCCTTAACAATCTCATATCCAATAAGCCTTTCAAAATCAGTCGATAATGAAGATGGATCCACTACTAAATACCTCAACAAAGTTTCCACGTAATTATTTTCAATAAGATCACGACTTATCCTAATCGATGCCGTACACAATGTTTGCCAGAGTCTGATGGCCAGTATAGTCATGTATCCTGTTATATTCATCTCTTCAAAATTGGTCAATGGCCATGATATGCTGATATATTTTCGATGGAGAATCTCTAGGAGGCCATGACAGTCGGCGATTGCTTCGGCCGCATCAACCGAATGTCGAGTAAATCGCAACAAAATTTGCAACATTTGCTTCTCAGCGATCAAAGGCAAATTCTCGGCCCTTAATAGATACTGAAAACGTAGTTGAATGCCCATAGCTAATAGTCCAGCGACTAGATCCCTTGACGTTAGGTTAATATGATGTTCTGTGCTTTCGCCATCATCATCATCATCGTTTACTCCAAAACCATTCATTGATAATTCCATACCGAACTGCTTCATAACATGTGATTGCTTCCGAGGTTGTAGACATATACTTTGATAACCACGATGCAAACTATCAGAACGATCCCAGATATGTTCTTCTTCAGTGAATTCTTTATTATCACCGATTACCCATGCTGCTAGGGCATCAATGGCTGCAACTAGCACAGTCTCGAATGTATCGTCTAAAGCAGTTCTCAAATACAAAAACGCTTTCATTTTAATCATCCAGGAACTGATATCACGACTAACATTGTCACCATAGTGATTATTTCGAACCTTACGGAGAATCCTGGACACAACATTCAATGGAATCACTCGTTGACTTGGTACTTGGCTCCTCATCAAATGAAACATTTCTGCAAGAGTATATCCTGGTTGATCAGGATCGTCACCATGATGATGAAGACCCACAAAAACAGGCACTTCAGCGTTCTTTTCGACAAGGTTACCTCTGAAATCAAATCTAAATGAAGCAGCTGGAGGGTCTGCCGCAGTAGCTACATGCGGGCGAACTTTCTCATCATAACGTAAAGAAGAAGAAGATTTTGCGCCTGTGTTAGTTACGCCCATCCATTCTAGTTTGTCCAATTCGGCTGGAATGTCTGAAAAATACTTTTCCTTCATTGCTAACGGCATTGAATCATCTTCTTGATCAATTTCCATCGCAACATCATCTGAATGTCTTGTGGCTTTGGGACGCTTAGACGATAGTCTTTTTAAGACTTCTGGTGAAAGTGTTTGTCGAAGCATTGCTTGCGCTTCAAGAATTTCATCCAAAGACATATTTTCCAGTCTTTGTAAATTTTCTTGATGTATTTCTTCATAGACGGATTGAGGAAATTGCTGCCCCTCATAGGAAGATTGAAGCGTGTGATCATGGTTCTCTCCTGCAACTTGACTTTCCAGATTGATTTCATTTCTCTTTTTTCGAAATCGGCTTCGGTGAGTGGGTTCAGGGAAGCCACCTTTAAAAGAGCCAGCCGTCGAAGATGACGGGGGCAGAACAACGCCAGTAGCGGTTCTTTCGATCACTGCGCCTATAATGTTTGTAGTGAGGGGCGAACTCTGGACGTCTTCTTCAGGCTCTTTGTTACCCTCATTATTATCAATTATAGCTTGTTGTACGACTGGTGGCTTACTCTGTTTGATTACTCTTGCCGCCGGTGACTCTTTGTTCCGAAAGAATTCTTCTTGGAGCTTTAGTAACTCTTCGTCCGTCTCTACAGTTAACGCGTCGTTTGGGCGAATCATAGCCAGTTTGACGATCGACGATGCAGTTGATAACGAAAATGTTTATCATGTTTTTGTGGCGGGTGTGGCGAATGTGTAACGAGGCACAGTTATGACGGTAGTACAATGATTTCATAAATAATGCTAATAATAATAATACTATTATCGATTAAGTGTGATGAATGCATTTTAAATAAACCCTACGGACTTCCGAATTAATCCCACGGAAAAAAATAGACGGGCGATATAGCAAACAGTGTTTACAGACGTGTGAGTAGGGATGTTTAGTTTTTAGTCATAGAGAAGAAAGTTGCAGTACGGCATTCTGGGTTTTGTATTCCAATCGCTCAGACACTTGAACAACTGTCTAGAATGTCATTAAGGCTTATAAAGATCAAGGAAGCAATTAAAACAAACTCAAACCGAGAATGAAAACTTAAAATTGATAAAGAAAGTCATAAAATGTCTTCCCAAAAAGCCGAAGCCATTGCTAAACAGAAAAAGCAGAAAGCAATTGTTAAGCCTTCTCCTCGAAAGGGAAGACAGAAAATAATGTCAGGAAGAAACAAACGCGCTTTACTGGGAATGATCAAAAACGATAGGAAAATGACGCTTTCAGGTAGAATTCTCAATTTATGTCAAGTTACATTAAACTAATTTGCTAACTTTCTACTTGCACCTTCAAATATCATTATTAGAAATTAAGAATAGTTTTGCTGATTCAACTTCAATGGTTGTTTCTGAAAAAACTATTAAAAGGGAACTCCATCAATCTGGCTACTTTTGTCATATGGGTACTAGAAAACCTTATGTGAATGAAAAAAAAAAAAAAAAAAAAAAAAAAAAAAAAAAAAAGATTGGATTGGATTGGGCTAAGGAGAAGAAAAAATTATATGGAGTGACGAATCATATTTTCGCGACAATCGACGGAAAAGTTTAATGTAGATTGTCTTATTCCAACGCACAGATCAGGACAAGATGGAATACACGTAATGGTATGGGGTTGCTTCCACAGACGGACTTGGTCCATTAGTGAGATTGGATGGGAGAGTTACTTCTAGAGATTATATTAATCTCTTGCAAGATAAACTTTTACCGTATTTGGATACTCTTGAAGATAAGGAAATTTTTATTTTTCAAGAGGATAATGCTCCCATTCACACATCAAGATTAAGTAATGAATGGAAGAATCTAACTAGCCTTCGTTGGCCACCTCAAAGCCCTGATCTAAATCCCATTGAACATTTATGGGATGTAAGATTAGGGTACACCAAAAAGATAAGGAGGAGCTTTGACAAATATTGCAAGAAGAATGGTTACGAATAGATAATAACATAATTCAGTCTCTAGTCGATAGTATGCCCAAACGAGCTGCAGCTGTAATAGAAAGTAAGGGTATCCCACTAAATATTAATAAAATTGGATACTGTCATATAATATAGCTGCTCATTCAATGAAATCGAAACCAAATCGTCTCACATTTTAAATTTACATATTTAAAAATATGACAATTGTTTTTACTTAATGATGCAGGACACATTGCTTCTTTGAGTTACATTATAACGAAAGTTTTAACGTAAATTTCCGAAAATCTTTATCTTTGACATAAGCCTTTGTTTTTCACTCAATATTTATACAAAGTTGCTCAAAGTTGTAAACGTATGCACGTAGATATCGTGAATAAGTACTTATTGCACCGTGGCCGGTTGTATTAGTGTAAACTTAAAAAATTTAGTTTACATATGGGCTACTTTGCGATCGGCGAAATTTCTGTCCGGGCACTGTACATAATATTTCGCCGAGTAAAAATCCGCCCAGCTACGCAACATTGATGAAAACGAGGTCAGTGCGATCTTATGTATGTCGTTGCCAGTATAAAAGACTTAATTATACAAACTATGGGCGTCCAAAATGGTTTCATTCCTATACCAAACCGCTGCCATACGGGCCAAGTTGTTCCATTTATTATAATTCGGTGAATTACTTCACGAACAATTACAACCTGCGTGCGGAAATTTATGAGATCAGTTTCCTTTGGCGTTTATTGAAACGACTTATCAGTTAGCTTTAATGTCGAAGATATTGTTATTCTAGACGGTTGGAACTACTGTAAAGCAGTGTTTTTGTTGGACTATGCCTACAAAGTAAAAGGCTTGTGCCATAAAAAAATTCTGAGCTTTTGTTAAACGTTGTTGCTGCATACATAACGGCAAAAAAAACTTTACGTTAACTCGATTCATTTTAATCTGTCACAGTGATTGTTTATCATGTAACGGGATTCGTCGATGTGCCAGAAACAGATAATCACCATCATGGATAGCTTTCACATCAAGCTTGCGGGAGAGTTGTATTGATTGTAAATTTGTTGTAAACGTTTGCACACGCGTAAATTTGTCTTTCTTGACACTGATTATGCATTGATTTCACAGTGTAATATAGCTTTATACTGTGTTTTTGTTCAAACGTAGACACGCAAGCCAATATACCATTCTTTACGCACTGGAAAAACGTAGGGTCACCTTTGATATAATAAATTTTCAGGTACCGATCAGACTTCGTGTAGAAGTTGTTTGTAGATACAAATTAGTAAGAACAAAGATGAACTTTCTCGTGTTACTACAGCCAACAGTATTTGCATTACACGATAAGTTTAATTGCTGATTTGATTAAAATTTGGGGTAAATAATATTCGAAAGTTTGCTAGCAGGCTGGGCTTATTCCTGGTGAACCCCTTACCGGTAATTCTATCGACGAATCGTTATTAATTGAATGTTACCATTCAGTTGGGAAGAACAATAGTGTTCCCTGTTGGATTTAATGTAAATCACGTGAACGTACTTCGATTGTTAGTTTACGAAAAAGAAAGCACAATAATGCTGATAATGACACCAACAAACCTAAATTTGACGTTCGTAGTGATACGAGTAGTGTAGATTGAACGAGAACCTTCCAGCAAACACAAACATACCCCTAAAAACAATGGCCAATATAAGTCGGAAAATAATTTGTCCGACCGACATGGTCTTCGACAACTGACTATATAATAATAACTCCGAACTTTTTTTTCTAACCTTGTCAATTTTTTTCTAACCTTGTCAATTTTTTCTTTACCTCTATATTGTTCCCTGTCTATAAATTAGGCCTGGCAAACATTTATCTGGACTTCATCCTGACCATATAATAAAAATAAAGAAATAGTAAATATGGTAAAAGACACAAAGCTTTATGACACTCTGGAGCTGCAACCGGATGCATCAGAGAACGAGATCAAAAAAGCATACAGAAAACTCGCTCTCAAATACCATCCTGATAAGGTAGTTACATATAAGTATGCTCACTTTCAAATAATATTAGTTGGAGGGAGTATATAGCTATATAAGCTTTATCAGTGACTGAAGTTCCATTACCGGAGGCTGGTAGGAATTGTTGGAAATATGCTACTTTACATAGTTCTCCGTGAGGCAATGGACAAGTTGATCCAAACTTTAGCACGTCGATATAAGCGCGTATGTCCTAAGCTGTCATTTGTTGATTTTCTCATTCCTTCACTATATATATATCTATATATAGAATCCAGACACGGGAGAGAAGTTCAAAGAAATCGCTCATGCATTTGAGATTTTAAGTGATGAGCAGAAGCGTGCTGCTTACGATCGCTATGGCGAAGAGGGAGTGTCCGAGACCGGTATGGGCATGTCAGCCGAAGATATTTTCAGCTCATTCTTCGGTGGCAGCATGTTTGGTCGTCCTGGAGCTGGGCGACCAAGCGGTCCGCGTAAGAGCAAACCACTTCAACACATGCTCAAAGTATCTCTGGAAGAGTTGTATACCGGTAAAACAACAAAACTATCCCTTAATAAAAATGTCAAGTGCTCCAAGTGTCAAGGTCGAGGGGGAAAGGAGGGGGCTGTTAAGACTTGCCAGACCTGTAGTGGCACTGGTGTAAGATTAATTGTTCGTCATCTGGGTCCATCAATGATACAACAAATTCAGCAGCCGTGTAATGAATGCAGTGGTTCGGGTCAAGTTATCAAGGAGAAAGATAAATGTACTACTTGCAAAGGCAAAAAGTTTGTAGCTGAGCGCAAAGTTCTCGAAGTGCATATCGGCAAAGGGATGAAAAACCATCAGAAGATTGTATTTGCTGGAGAAGCTGATTACCAACCTGGATACGAAGAGCCCGGTGATGTTATTATTATTCTTGAAGAGAAAACTCATGATCGTTTCACTAGACGAGGAGATGACTTGTTCTATTCTGCTAAAGTTGACCTGTTGACTGCATTGGCCGGTGGAAACTTGTATATCAAACATTTGGATGATAGATATGTAAAGGTCTCAATAACGCCTGGTGAATCAATTAAGCCCGGTACGTAACCATGATACAACGTTTATTATGTTAAATAGATGCGATTTTAGACAAATCTAACGGATGTTGTTTTGTTATCTTTATCAATTCAATGTTCCATCCGAACATTGTTGACGTTTACTATTTATAGGAGATATGAAAGCTATTAAGGGCCAGGGTATGCCTTCTTTTCGCCACCACAACTATGGTAACATGTACGTTCAATTCAACATTGAATTCCCTTCTCCTAATTGGGCTGACTCTGCAACGATTACTATGCTTGAGAATATTCTTCCGCCGCGTCAGGCTGCACCTCCAAAGGCAGATGAGACCAATGTCGAAGAGGCAGACTTTACCACATTAGAGCCAGCTGAGAAGACAAGACTCGAGCAGAATATGATCAATGGTGTGCCAGATGATGATGATGACGATGATGAAGGTGGACGAGGAGGAGTACAGTGTGCTCAGCAATAAGGCGGCTGTTGAAAGTGATGGGGAATGGACATTTTCCTACATTTCGTTACTCGAGCTCTCAACTAATGACTTCTAGATTTCGTTTCTTTTTCATATTACGTAATTTGTAGCTTAGCGTATTATCGACACAAATAGAGCGAGCCATAAGTATATAACTGTTAGCAATAATTTTCTCACAACTTCCATCAAAATCACGACGTACGAATAAATGTTTCTCTCTCTCCGTTGGTACGAAAGGGCTGATGCGAATGTAAAGTTCACGGATTACGTGTTGATTTTTATGGCTCAAAATCACATATGATTGACATTAAAACAATAAGTAAAAATGCTTGACAAAATTTTTTACTGTAAATATCAATATATTTTTGGGAGTTCATTGAAGCATTTATATCTGTGGTGAATATTGTGGAGGTGGGTGGTACTGTTGGTTGGGATTGATTGAAAGAATAAGTGATGACCCAAAACACACAAGTCGTCTTGCCAAGTCATTCTTGCGGGAGGATGTTCCAGAATTTATGGATTGGTCGTCCAACAGTCCAGACATAAACCCGATAGAAAGTTTTTATTCCCGAGGACACTATTGAGTCGATTAATAGTAGGCATTACTACTATTGCCTGCATGAGAATTATAATTAGTCTTCATGTAACGTTTGCGACAGCTGTCTTGTATAATTAATTTCGATTGTCTTTTTGCCAATAGCTTACCGAAGGCCTTACGAATACTCCGTGCTTTTCTCTACATTCAAAATATCTTTTGCCCATGACTGAACCGTCGTTCTTCCCATTCGGTTCATCTAACTCGACACCAACCCATTTGCCAGAAGAGAAGCCTGTAACCCCTATAAAACGTATGACACCCCAACTTCCATTAATCTCGCATCTTGCCCCTACTTGTAAATTAGTTGAAGCCATATATCTCTGTGAACGAAGAGAATGAGATACTTAGAAACAAGCCTTGATTATAACAAAATGATAGTCCGCAGTGCAGGTGCACAGACTGTTGCCATTGTGGACATTTTGTCATAATATAATAAAGAAAAATAATTTTTAATAATAAATACATTCCTAAATAAACGACGTATGACGTCTCAGTTGAAACATTGCCACCCAGAGGTAAAGGACTCATTACAGTTCCACAATTTCGACATCGGACCCTCCTATTTTTTGAACGCTCCCACACCAGCTGCAAGTTTTGGAAGTATATGCCTCGTTTAGATAATAACACGGGCCCCTAATTCTTCTGCTTTAGCCACCAGGCGTTGGCGAAATTGATAGTGGCCCCAGCAGAACCGTTTTTCGTGTTATTTTTCTTGTTTTCGATTTATCATATTCGACACCTCAAAAGGAGGGATGATAATGGCATCGAATTCGCGAGTGAAAAATGCGACGCTCTTTTTATGAAGAGGTGTTTGACTTTTCGTCGCATCCGAGAGATGCCTTATCAAGTCGCGAGGCCTGTTTCTTCTTACGTTTCGAACTAGAGGCAGCCAGTTTGTCCATTATAGAAAGGAGATTGTCCATATGTTTGCATAGGCGAATAATTCGTCCAATGTCGTATTGGCCAATTTTACCTACGCTTTTAGTGGGAGAGTACCATGTGAAGGGTGTACGAACGCCAGGATCGATGGAAACTGCATGAATATCCGCTTGGGTTTCGCGGAGTTGTTTTTGCGTCTCGTAAACCCATTAAAATTTCCATTCGTTGGTTTTGCGAATATATGTACAGCCGGACTTTATTTTGTGAGGAACAAGCCGCTTCTTTTTTTTCGAAATGAATCGCGTTTTTCGTCCAGAGTGATAATAGGCTTTTGGCGGGGTGCGGAAAGCATCGACGGATTATGGTGATGGGTGACATATTAATATGAATCGGTTCCACGTGGATTTTGCGCGCGAATTATCATTGTCGCAAATCTTTTCGGGATCGAAATGACAAAGACGAACTTTGCTGATTCGTGGGTTGATCCTATATTTTGATTGATCATGTTTCTAGCAGTTAACGCTTCATCAATCGCGCTTTGCCATGTGCGTCTTGAAGGAGCATGCATGACTGTTCACATGAATTTGCGTTCACCCCATACGGCATGATCTTTGGAGTCTCTTGTCCTCATGCTCATTAATGTTTTTTCCTACACGAACATCTGCGTAAAGCTTAAGCTTATCTTCAATGGATTGAGATTTTAGCCAAACCCGTCGTGATTGTATGCGAATTTTTGGTATGGAAATGGCGGTATCGACTCCAGCGGACAACTGCATTATAGGCATACCTTGACAAGCCCATCCACCGTTTTAATAGCTGCTTTTGAGGGTGATTTGGATATACTTTTATTGGCAGCGTATGATGGAGGGCTTCCAAGTGTTGCATGCTGCTGTTATCTTGATCTTGCGCTTTTTCCCTTGTTTAGGGTTCTCGTCGGGCGACTCTTCTTCCTTGCTTGATTTCTAGGATATTTTGGGAAAGTTTGTGCTCGTCGGAGGTCGCTTTGTTGACGAAAACTATGAGTTTTGTAATATGGGGGGAGTGGATGAGGTTGTGGCAGAGTCTGTCACAATGGGTAACCACAATTCCAGAGACCATCCAATATGGTCTTAAGTTCGTAGGTTGGTGAGCTGAGGACCTCCTTTTGTATGAGCCCTTATTTGGGGGTGGTTTTGGCGGTGACGGCGGCGGTGGTGATGTTAGCATTGAGGGGAGAGATTATGTGTTTACGATTTGGATTTTAATGAGCATAATATTGCAATATTGCAATGGTTAAAGAGTTTGGGGGATATCTTTAAATATGTTTATGGTTGTCGGTATTTGAATGGCGGAACCGAAAACACGCATAAAGCATGCAATTTTAGATGGAGCCTACGCCATGCAAACACAGACTATATGATGGATCGCGGTCACAAATCGTTAATTCCGTTGTCTTTTTAAATATTAATATACTAGAGGGTTAAACAAAATTGATATTATATTCATTAATTCCGATTATAACATCGTAATAGTAATAGTAAAATCCATCCTAAATTTTCTATTAATTAAAATTATTACGATAATAAACCAGCCATACTTCGCGTTTTGAAATCACGTGCGTGTGACAATTATCACCTGATCCAGAAATATTTACCTCTGGTATGTACTGTATATGCACGATCGGATTCGGCATTTTAATCACATGACCATACTTATAATAGTGATAGTAATAAATAATAGTTGATTGAAAAACTAGTCGTAGTTTCTATCAGCAAACGAAAGATGACACATTGCTCGGAAAATGAGACTTTAGCGAATAGAACGAATACGCTAGTAATTTCGTTCTTAAGCAACCTAGCTTGCAATGCCCCAAGACCGTCTTCGGAATTAAATGACACTTGGATAAGTTCACTCACTCCGCGTGTCAAATCGTTAATTCTTGACTTCCCGCCATTCGATTCTGCAGATACACGACTAGCTAACGGAATATTGCCAGATACGGTAACCAAAACCATCAAATGTGCGTTAGAACGAGTTATCCTATGTAAAAGTATTTCTAAATTGAACTCGCAATTAATCTAATATACTTTTAGCTCGAAGCCCATATGATACCGTGGATGATACAGATTTCCAGAGGGCAGGTCGGGAAATAAAGGTATTGGCTCACGAAGCATATCGTTGGTTTCAAAATGAAATACAAGAATTGAAAGACTTCGAAAACATATATTGTGAAGAATTGATATGGTGTGGAGAACATAAAATCGTATGTATAGAAAGAGCCTTTTTTTTTTTTTCACTTGAAATATGTAGTTCCTTGCCAATGTCTAATTTATCCACACTTTGTTCTTCTTAAGGCGTTTGCGAAAAGCATCGAGCTCTATTTTGCAGGAGATAATTATACTGCTCTCCTTCTGATAATCTCATCATTGGAGCAGCTGCTAGGCGACGTAAGTATGTTTTACTGGGTCCACATTGGGATAATATATAAGTTACCTGTATTATTAACACGCTTTCTAAGGTCTTGCATTTAGTCAATATGTCGAAATCACGCGAGACGCACATTACACCGCAAGTACCTCCACTCTTCCGCGACTTGTTACTGGAGAAACCTTTGGCTGACATTGTTGGCGAAGACTTTGTATTTCTACTCCGCTGCCTATTCGGTCCACCAAATTCCATGAATATTCGAAACATCATTTGGCACGGTTTTATTTGTGAAGAGGAATTCTCGCCAACACCTGCTATATGGTATTATTCTTTAATTGTTGTCTTAGCAATGAGTGTTTGTGCGAAAGTAAAATCTTCGGAAGTCTCTTGCAAAGTCCTTATTAGAAGACACACAAAAAAAGCTTTTATTGGACTGTATCATCTCCCTCAAAATTTTAATTGGGACGAACAAAACAAGGCGGATTGTGTGCAGGGGACAACAAACTATCTGACCACAAGTGATTTTGAGCAATTAATTCTAAATGAACGCGGTAACTAATTTTTGTTCTATTTGTAATCAAAACGCGTGTCCGTACAGTGACATTTATGTCTGGCTGGTACGTTTATCTGCTTCATTAACAACTTACTTAAACCGCCCATAGTACCACATTCAATTCCCCCTCATACATACCTCCTTTCTATATTAAGTCAAACCTTCTTTGTTATTCCGACTACGATTTCAACTTGGAGACGTGCTTTTGAATATATGTACACGGGTCAGCCTATTCTTTTCTTGATACTTGCTCTTCCTCTCCTCGAGCACTCATTGCGTAGATTGTACATATGTCTGAACCAGGATGTATCCGATCACAGACTTTGCACGGGAAACGTTGGAGAATACTTCTTAACAATGGACGTTATACTAAAAAAATGCGTTAGCATGCAATTCATTATTGCGAATGCTCGGGCCCAGAAGGAACTTGCTGAAGAACTGAAAAACGTTATTTTCGATCAGTTAAAAGGCGATGTCATGGTAAGGATACCGACAATTAGCTAAGATGCGTCTGTTGACTGAATTCTTTGAGGAATTTATATGAACGTTTTTGCAATAGGACCTACTGGAAGACCTTTTCGTCCATGTTTCCGGGCCGCGCCTTCGGGATCGGATCGCACATGGGGATTACGATTTTACACTACTTTGTAGAACGTCATCAGCGCATAACGACCCAGTTTTCGCACATGTTGTACATCTCATCCGACATCTTTTCGAAAGATATCTCGCTGGAACTCACGTAACAAGCCCGAAGAAATTCGTCCTAACCTATAAATCAAGATTTCATCCTATGTCATTGTTACAAAGAGAGTGTTTTTACGTTGTCGTATGTATATGGCAGGTTTGGAAAGTTGCTGGGAATGATACACGGTTCGAACTAAGTATATGGGACAACAGCAGTGATAATTCAATTGTTGACTTTGTGAAGCAGTGTGGGAAGCCAATAGTGTTTTCTGCGTCATTTGTCAAATCTCTGTGTGAAGAATGCTCAAATGCCGAGGATTTAATAAAAAATTTGAATAGATTTGTGTCAAAGGACATAAAAAATCATTTTTCAGACCACTGGTGCAACACACAGCTTGGAAAGGAGGATGAGAAACGAATTGTTTTCCGACGAGGAGCTCTCAGAAGAGCCGCCAATGGACTTCAGAAGGTAAAGACATTAGTGCTAACTTTATTTCCGTTATGATGTTAAGAGATTATATATTTTTTTACGGCGATTATAGGTGTATGAGAGACTCACCTCCATTGGTTCGTCTCCTTCTTCGCGTAAACGGAAGAATCTTCAGGCTTTTTTCGTTTTACTTCCAATTCTCCTGACCCAATTATGTGACGCTTTATCCGTTCTGATGGCTACAGAAGATCAGAAAATTCTGTTGGAATCGTTGATTTTCGTTGAACGTTGGTGTTCTTTATGCATTAAAGGAAGCTGGGAGAAATTTGTTGAAACTTACAATAAATTCAGCGAGGAAATATCACAAGTAATTCGAAAAAGGAAAGTATGATGTGGTGGCACCTTTGACTAGTGAAGAGGAGGAATTAGAAAATGTGGCTAGTTTTGAAGTATTAATAAAAGTCAGTACCGAAAATGGTTTGGATAAAAAAAGCAAAATACTCATGCATCGCTTAGTATCCCCACACATTGGTTCTCTCTCTTGGAATGAAATACGACACCCACATAGACCTGCACTCATCCTTTGGAAATTTTCTCATCACTCTCTCCCTATTGGTATTTCAGTCTCTAAAATCTCTCCCTTTGGTATATCATGTCCTTGGTGTCCCACAACCCTAATTCCATATCTCATCTCTTTCTCATGCATCTCTAATCTGGGACAAAATTTCTCTCCTTTGCTCTTTCATTTCTTCTTATCATCCATCTCCCATTAATTTTATCTCCTCCTCTCAGCCTCACTTTAAAAAACTCGGTCGACTTCTTCAATCAGTAGCTATATTCTCTATATTAATATAACCCTCCCTCATTTATCGCACGCCTGTCTTTAGATAGAGTTAATATTAAAATGAGCTTCAACATATATATGTAGTTCAGTAATAAAGTTGTACTTATTATTATAGATTATCGAGATGAGAAGGTTTATGTTCTTTAATGAAGGTGTACATATGGTCTTTCTAATTAAAAGCTATATTTGCTGAAATAAGAGATGTCTGGAAGAATAAGGTTTATGTATTACTAATTCGAACAGTGGGACTAAAATTATAAATGGATAATAAAGCATAAAACATCAAGCATCTATTGAATAGGTTTGCAAACTGTCCATATATCTTGCAAAATCCCATTAATTAGTGTAATTGAACTGAGCATTCCATCATAGTGGACAAATTTCAAATACGAGTGGAGAACGGGCCTTCGATAATTATTATGTCGACATTGATAGATGGATATGTTTGTTTGGGTTCATAAAAAGTCCTTATTTTCTATGCAAGCACTTATACATACTTATGTTGCCAACCATGAAGGCTTCTTTCCTCAGTACATGAGCACGACTCGTCGGCACGGTCATCCGTTTATCTATTTCGGAGCAGAAGATCCTTCAATATCAAGAATTAACCAAATTAACAGCACGAAATACAAATAAATTCGTTAAACGAACCAGATGCCGTTCTTGAAATATCTGAAAGAGCACCCGTGCTAGAATTGACATCATCGAAAGGAGTTAGCATTAGATAAGACAATGTACGAATTTTTAACCTCAATAGTCGAGCAAAATATTGAGAATGATAATTTTACAATGAATATAAGACTCAGACAATGTCTGATAGACGAGGCTTCAGCCAACTCGTGTGAAAATGTCATACAACAAAAAATTCTGACCAATAATTTATTGAGGCTTGTGTGGCTTTTAGATCACGGGGTTGTCCTTTTTTTTTCGCGACAGACACCATGTTTACGCGACCAAACCTATACTTACAAACTCTAGCTGAATCGAAACCAAAAAAAATGGAACCTTATACTGGGAATGAAAGTAAGCTCTCAAACTTGCAGATTTGCTTTTCGACAGTGGACTGATTCTCCTTATTATTATTGGTTTTCCAGTTGTTTTAAAATATTTCGAAACTTACGATGAAGAAACATGGACTTACGAACATTTTTTAAATGAATTAAAAGAAGCAATTGTAATTTCGCCATCATATACTAACGACTGGAGCGGTTTAGATGGTGCATGGTATGGTTGATATATTTATCATGTCAATAAGGTTGGTTTTGTGCTATACAATATTTGCTAAACTTCCAAAAAGCTTTATTATTATCAGTATCAAGGGTGGCTTCTGGGTTGTAGTTATACTTTTTGGTGTAGTGCGATTCAGAGGTTTTGCCGTAGTTTTCGGTACCCAAGTGATGAGTATGGAGCGCTTCTGGGTTGTAGTTATATTTATAATATAGCTCGATATGAGGTTCTGGGTCATAGTTACATTTGATGTAGTGCGGTCTGGAGGTTGTGTTGTGTATATTTGATATAGTGCGATCCAGAGGTTTTGCCGTAGTTTTCGGTGCTTTCTCGTTGCGATTCATTCAAAAAGCTTTATTATTATCAGTGTCAAGGGTGGCTTCTGGGTTGTAGTTATACTTTTTGGTGTAGTGCGATTCAGAGGTTTTGCCGTAGTTTTCGGTACCCAAGTGATGAGTATGGAGCGCTTCTGGGTTGTAGTTATATTTATAATATAGCTCGATATGAGGTTCTGGGTCATAGTTACATTTGATGTAGTGCGGTCTGGAGGTTGTGTTGTGTATATTTGATATAGTGCGATCCAGAGGTTTTGCCGTAGTTTTCGGTGCTCTCTCATTGCGATTCATTAATAGGATGAAATAAATGAACCTCGAATGAAATCATTTTTCCAAGACATTATTCTTGAACGTGAAAAGGTTAGCCCTGTTTGCATTAATATTCTTACAAGAATTATATCAAAAAAAGAATAATTTTTATTGACTATGTCCTTATCCTGTCCAAAACAGAGAAATGCCGGAAAAAATTACGTAATAGAAGGCGTAAGAGTTCTCAATGAAGCAAGGTTTCGCAGTTCAGATGAAGTAATTTCCGCTGTTAATAAACAATATCCTGAGGATTAAGCCAGCGGAAACGAAGATGCTTCACACAAACAGACAGAAAACGGGCCATCACAAACTCCAGAAGACAAGGTAGTTGTATCCTCCCGTTGTTTTAATATATATCCCGCAACAAAATGTCTTCTCATCTTTCACATTTATGCACAGGTTGCAGAGGTTACAGATGATGAAGAATGGGAGTTTGACACACCACAGCCAAGTTGGCTAAAAAAAGTGATAGAGGAACATTGTCTGTCGAAAAATCCGCAACAGACGCAATAATAGCAAAAACGTTTCGAAAAATCCGCAACAGCACAAAATACTATAATTGGAATTAGCTAAAAGAGCGCTACGTTTTTTTTCGCAACACTCAAAGATATATAAGTAGCTCATATTCCATCACCAAATCTTCATGTTGCAAATATTGTTCATGTTGTGAAATAAATAAAATATTATTGATCTTAGTAATATTCTTTTATTATAAATATCCAATTAAATTTCTATCGTCAAAATAATTGATTATTCGACCGGACATTCCACTAAACGGCTCACTTAAGCTGTAACGAAAATAGCATTGATTTAATCAAGCTAGTAAGGTTCGCTGATCAATTACGTGAATAACGGAACGAGAGTTCATAATTAATTATCGAGACGATTATTGTTTAATTAGTTTAGAAAGACAAGTGACGGATACCCGACGTCGGAAAAACAAATCGAAGATAGCCCTGTTTAAATTTAAAAATAGTATTATTCCCCTTCGATTCTTTAGTAGAGTTATTATTTTATTAGAGGTACCCTTGTTTGTATTCACGAGTGTTTGAAACTCGGATAGGGAGTGAGAAGCGCGCATAATCACTTGAGGCTTAATTCAGTCTTAATTGCACAACTATCGTAGTAAGGGCGATAGTACGAGCTAAGCCTGGTAACATCCCCCGGTCGGCGAACACACCTACACGAAAGATAAATCGCTCTCCCAAAAACCCCATGTCTGTCAACTGAGAAAAGTGCATCCATTGTAGGTAATCATGTGGTTGCAACATATTATGCCATGATGTTTATGAATGAGTCTAGAGATTTGTTGCCAGTGGACCAACTGGGAGTTCTTGGATTTTTGCAGAAAACACAGAAATCCTTTATAGTAGAATATAAACCACCAATACACAACAGACACAGTTTTATTCTATGTTTGCTTTGTATTATAGCATATTTTGCCATTGCGGGTGATATGTGAAACCGAATGCAACCCAAACGTTTGGATCAAGCATATCTGGATAGTCTTTACATAACTGTACAAATGAAATAACATTAATTAATAGCCAACAATTATGATAGCTGCATGTTCGATTGAATAAATGACTGACCTTGTCATAAAATGAATCATCTTCTAGATCTGAAGTCTCAAGCGGAATCAGGTCCATGTAAGAACCTAAAGATAAACTCTTAAAACGCGCATAAGGATATTTCCGGGAATCATTTACAAAATATATAAATTTATCTGGCGACATTTGATCAAGCCAAGTGAATGGTTTATATTGCAAGTAAGCATCATTCGCGGTCTTTGTTGACATTTGTGATTTCTTAATAAATTCATCAAGTTTTTTACAGTTACTAGTCCATCCACATGCTAATTCTTTATGACCACAAATGCACCACACTGGACTGCATCTCAGTCTTCCGCATACGGAGCAAATCCATACCAAGAAAAAAGCAGATAAAAGTCTTTGTCATTTACCATGTAGCAATTATCTTCGTTCATGGTAAACCCCCGTATCATAGCAATATTGCGTACCGCAAGCATAAGGCCATATCTTTGAAATTAATTAACATTGTGATTGGTCATTATACCTGCCAGGTCGTGCAGGCTCAAATATTATCCTTTCATTGGACACTCAGATCCATAAATAGAAATATTATGGACTGTACGACGTGTCGGGTTGTGCGACATTGCAGGTAAATTCCTGATAATTTAGCTGTCTAAAAACAGCTTTAGCAGTTATCTGTAGCTGTCAATAAAGATCTTACATTAAAAAAAAAATAAAAAATTCCTGATAATATAATATTGACTCTGACAAAATTATAAGTAACATATGAAACCCCTTTATTCTCGAAAATCTCTATTGTCCATACGTACTATGTAACCCACATACCACAATAATTTTAGTACCGTTTTGAAGCTAATGACTGTGTTTTTTGAAAATAATGGTGTGGAATTTAAATCAGTTACTGTAATGAAGAAGTAAGTGACGGTACATATGATTTTCATACATTTTCATATGTGTAACATAAATTCCGCGAACTTTGAGACTGGATACACAGTGAACCTGGATATAACGTAACGAATCAGTCGGGTTTTTTCAAGTTCTGCGTAATAACTTCCAATATAAGTGTCTGTTTAAGAAGTGTGAAAGACAAATGCTGAATAAATTGAATCATAAGTTAAACTTTCAATCATGCTTTTTGAATTTTATTGTACTTCCCTTCCCGATTCTTCTCATAAATCAGACAATTGTCATATCGCTGTTGGTCGCCTCCATATCGCCTCCAACCATTTTTGATCATGAGTTGTAAATCATCTCAGTTTAGCAATCATAACTCGGGTAGTCTTTCGGAAAAGACGCATTGATGAATTAAACATTTTAAATCAGTATGTGGTACAAAAATACTCTTGAAGTCACAAATTATATCGATCTGTTAATTAAGCGCATACTTGACATATAACAGAGACCCAATACATCGGAAATAGATAAAAGCTGCGTTTGTCTAAAAGGCATCTATTCGTTCCGAATAAATTAATAACATTAGTCATGACAAATTTGCAAGACAAAGTTAAGGTCGAAAATAAACCCATTATAATTACAAGTTCACGAAGTATCTTTAATATACAGTACGTGGTAAAGTACTTCATCTTAAACTTATCTTGTATATTCATGTCTTTCATTTTTGCTGGTCTTAAAACGTTCCCAAGATAAAGCGCTTACGCACGCATTTTACATCTTTGTCATACATTTTGACGTTCCACTAACTCACAATTTTCTGACTTTGCTATAAAAAAATTACAAAGGCTATATTGTTATTATTGTTAACCTGATAATAATATTGGGCGGGGCCATCCAAACTCACGAGAGAGTAAATAACGGATGGCAAATACCGTATAAAAATTTAGGGAAAAATTAGACAAAAAAATCATTACAATTTAAAAGAGAATTATACTACAATCATTTATTATTGTGTACATTTAATTGGCATTTGTAATGTTGACTAATTTAAAGATCGAAGACAAAGGAACAACCGACGATACAGAATACAGCGATCAGTAACGACTTGAGGTAGAAATGAAATACTTATATTTAATAAATAAAGTAAATTGAGGACAATGTTTATCTGTTAAAGGAGAAAGGGGGGGCACGGGAAAAGCTTATCAAGAGCAAAGGAAAAGACAGAAAAAAAAGAACTAGTCGCCAGAGTGAAGAAATATTCGCAGGTGGAGAATTACAAGGTGCTAATTACTTTCAAAGAATACACTCTACTCAATAAGGACAATGCGACTGTGTGAATTTCTAATCAAAGATTACCACAAAGCTGTCAAAAAGAGGAGTTTAAGGGGAACGTTGGAATAGCTTATCGGATAAAAAAGCAAGCCGAATTTATTAAGTTTTGGGCGAGGGAAGCAGCAATATCAGTGTTGGCAGTGTGAAGAAAAGAGACCGCAGGAGCAGGAAAACAGCGAGGTAAAGGAGTTCGAATTGTGGAAACCGAGTGAAAGAGATGAGTGAGAAAAATGGAGTGTGTAAGGATTGCGTGGAGAGGTTTGGAGGGATTCTCTTTTCTGGGTATCGTATAGTAGTTCCTTGCGATAGTTATTTCTACTCCCGCCTTCTCCATCTTTTCTTCTTTCTTCCAATATTTCACATGACAAACAAAATGTTGATTGTAATTGTAGATGGATTTTTTTTTTTCGCTACTCAAAGGATTAATTAAGTTCAGCAGGGGGATAAGAACCCCTTTTCTTAGGAGTATTGGACAAGCTATATAAATTATCTTGGCGTTTACAATTAGTTGCCAGGAATGTTGGGGGGGGTTTTTGCCCATGGTCAAAAGGGGTTTCTCACGCCCTCCAGGTTTTGGAATCTATGATACTAATATTAGTTTATCCTCCGATTTCTGTGACAGTAACATCAAAGAGTAGAAGAAAACCGGGTTTCTATAAGTTTTGACAAGAGAGTGATTCAATATTAAGTCTTGCGCTTGTTGGTCATATTGCTTGTTATCGATATCATTACTAGATCAGTTTAATTGCGTGGCTTATCGAACTTTTTAACCAGTGAAAATTATTTTACTGCGTGTGCTACGGAATGTTACGCTGATTCTATTGTCCTTATTTACGGAAACAATCGTGCCAGTCTCAATATGTGTTACGCTAGACAATATATCAATATTCGTTTATGCTTTACTATTGGTCGACAGTCAGACTCTCACGCTCCTTATTGCATAGATAACGACATTTATACTTATAAGGTTATATCAAGTAGTACCAGTATGTGTCATCTTCCCATCTAACACGCGAACACGCGTCTACTCATACATATATATGTTGTATATAATTTGCGTCACTATATAATTCCCGGAATTATATATATAATTGGTGGTACGCAATTTATATATATAATTGGTGGCAGATCACCCCAAAACCTGATTTACATATATAATTTGTGACTGATGACCCCCAAATATATCGTTGATACGATGATTGTTAAAATGTAAGTCAAAAGTATTCCTAAGCGCTCATTAAAGTTTGTTCAAAAGTTATTTTTCCAACCCTTTATTATTCATTCTTTGTTTTCTTTAGTATCCTTACTAGATTATAGCAACCGATTGTTGTTAATAAAGACTATTACCGACTATATAAAAGACAACAACGATAATAATACATTACTGATAAATCTAAATCTGCTTCATCTTCTTAGTAGAGTATAAGTAATTTATTGTTTAAATGCTTTAAAGAAAGACTAATGTCATGATCAAATAGATCGTAAGATGATGACACAGTAATAGGGTGATATAGCCAAAATCTACTTGTCATGATTGAAAATCGTACGATGATACGGTTATCTACCTTCGCTGTTTGATAATTCCTGTATTGAGGAATAATTCGTATGATATAATACATTGTCCTTCTGGAATCC
>CAJVPI010000047.1:0-68458 GCA_910592345.1 Paraglomus brasilianum
CTTGATCAGCTGCTTTTTGATACCATTCAACTGCCTTTTGTTCATCTTTTTCTACTCCAGTTCCACTTTCATAACACCAACCAAGATTAAATTGTGCACTAGCATTTCCTTGATCAGCTGCTTTGGCAAATTCTTTGAAAGCGTATCTTAGAAAGTCGTCATTCTCAAAGATAGTAATAGAAGCCATTTTTTGTTACGATTGGTTAGCTATTTTGCTAAGAAAGTTTCATGCATACTAATACGACGGGCCATTTTTGGTGCTACTTCTTGTACCACATTGTTTAATGAGGAAACTCCGGTTTTCCAAGATACCAGATTCCTGCGTAAAACCGCAAAGCAGTAAGCATTATCGATTGTTGCTTATGATTAGCCAACTAATTAATTCAGTGCCATAATAATTTATTTCACAAAGTGTTTCAAAAAAAATCTATTCTCAAATAAATGGTATGTAAATTGAAAAAAGGATCGATCTTGCGAGTTATCGGTTTTGAGCAGTAATCGATTGCTGTATCAATCTCACAATATTCTCACTCACAGTCGAAGAATTAAGCTTGTTTGCAGTCATCAAAAAATAACATCCGAAACTCGAAAATAAAATTAAATGCAAGTTCGGTTGTTTTTTTTTGGTGGATCTGATGCGTTCATTTCACTTGACGTGAAAGGGATGTGCTTTGAATTTTAGTTTTTTTGGGGGCCAATTTCTTAACACACTGTATTAGTATGTCTGCGCGTTACAAAAAAAACCAGAACAATGGTTAGTCATGTTTGGACCATTTCAGATGAGATCCAGGCTAGAGACGTGCAAACACGTCCAGATAAAAATTTCACATTCCGAGGTTTCTATAAAAACAACGGCAGGTGGTGTGTGTTGAGAACTTCAGTTATTGGCCAGGATAGCAACGACCCTCGCTCCTGATTCTTATCTTGTATGATAGCGAGCGACAAACAAAAATTTAGCGCAGAAATCTTGCTGTGCAAATGTGTTAAGTTGCGTGTGACTTTTACCCATTTATTATTATAACAAGAACAATTACTATGTGATGATAATACATTAATTCATTATTCCATACGTAGTTGGTTGATATCTATCTGTATAATGATACAAATGAATATACATAATAATAATAATCATAGTAGATGCTATGGATGATATTGATTACAACTTAAGTAGTTTCCAACAATGAGTCAACGAGTGCAATAACCTAGTGCAAATTTGTGCATTGGTAAGCATATGAAGCACAATATCAAAAGATCAAATTATTCTTATCACGTGTATTAAGGTAGTTTTGTTACCTGATGAATATCTGGTCTTAGCTTGGGTTCGACGACGAACATGTACGTGATTAGATCATTAAACTCGGATGAATATCTAGACAACAATTTCATATATAAGTATGTGATCAAAGATCAACGTTATAACGGCACATGGTACTATAGACTTACTGATCATTTTCAGGAAACCGAATCTGAGCGTTAATCGCTGCCAATGCAATCGAACCTCCATCTTCAGTTGAACTAGACTCAAAGGGTGATTTACCATATGCCATAGCGTACAACGTACATCCAAGAGACTGTAATCAGAAAACACAAGCGTTAAAAGAACTCTAATACATTATGCACGCAAGGCAAAAGAATTATAAAATGTGTGGTATCTATACTCTGATGCATACATTCTGATGCATACATCAGCGTTGGCGCAAACGGGACCAATTACAATGTAAAATCATACCAATTGGCGCCAACATTGATACATGCATCAATTTGAGATGCTCGAAATACGGAATATTCAACGTACCCAGATATCGACTTTCTCATCCAATTGGGTGTTCGTCTTCACGTCAAATAATTCAGGAGCTCGATATGGCATTGTAGAACGCTCTGCTGCCAGATCTTGCTGTGACAATGCTTGCGCTCTATTCACAATCTTTATTCGCGCACGAATTAAGGACCCGAAATCCATGAGTATGGCTGCATCACCTTCGTCAGATATCAAAACATTCCTAATTGAAAATAATATCTAAGTATCCATCTACAGATGGATAGTTATAGGTATAAATCCATAGAGTATAATGCTATACGCACCCCGGTTTAATATCACGATGGGCAAATGGAACAAGATTGCTTGAGCCAGTTTGACCATTTGGTTGTGAGTCTTCGCGACTGATTGGTACGGCTGGCAGTTGATAGGTGTGTAGAGCTCGTACAGCATAACAGATTTGACGGAATAATTTCAGCATTTCAGTCTCGTCAAATCGAGTATTGTTCAAATTATGCTCATCGATAGCATCTTGAAGATTACCACGCTATTAATCAACAAAACGAAGAAATGTTTGTCCAGTATTGATAGAAATTCATTAAAAAGCTACAATTATACCGTTAAGGCGATAATAAATACCTTATAATATGGCAAGAATATATAAACTATCTTTGCACCATCTTTATCCTGTACAACGCAAGTATCCTACACGATTGAAAACGCAAGAGTAAATAACACAAAAAAAATTCGCATATATTTATTAAAAAAAAGAAAAAATAGGGAGAACGTACAATAACTTTTATAATATTTTCATGTTGGAACAAACGATACATTTCAACTTCCTTCATAGCATCCTTGACAGAATCGCTACCAAACGGACATCTTATGATCTTTAAAGCATACAACAGACCAGTATTTGTATCCTTCACGAGATAAACATAAGAAAACCCCCTAATTCATAAGAGCGCTAAAGATTAATAAGAGGAAGAATTCCTTAACCATAGTATAGTCCTTGAAAAAATCCGACAGACTCTGCCAATTACCCTTCACCCAACAATTTGACCATTCTAAAGGTTCTTCTGTTGAGATAGATAGTGGGACTAGAGAAGCATGATGTCATCGCATATAGCGTATCTCGAATAGCGCCAAACATCGACATTGTGTATTTGTATCCACTCTATCTCGAATGTAAATGTGTCTCGTCTTGTTTCTTCCCTACAAACTGTTTCCACTTGATACGAATTTATGCCAGATACCGAAAGACTAGAAGAAAGCTCCTCGCAGCCGAACAAAAAGATTCTTTACAAAAGTTCAGTCGCTGTGTGGAAACATACTACGTGTGAGTGGGAAGACAGATCTGAAACACTAACGAGAAAAAAGTTTGTATGGTTTGTCTGTGTCTCCGCGGGAAGCGATACAATTGCCATATCCATAATCACAGTCGGGATGGGCCACGCACATATCCGTGTTAGTCACACATACCAAAAAATCAAGTGGCTTTGGTGGACGCCACAATGACCACAATGACCACAATGACGTTGCGATTTTCGAAACTGAGAATAGTACAAGCACGATGGAAAAAGTTGGAAAAAGAAGCTTGACGAAGAGATGGGCTGTCAAAAATGCTTCAAGTATTTGTTCAAAGCCCTTGATAAGATTAATATAAAAGTTTAAACTTTATTTAATTCCCATTATCATTCTCCATTATATTGTTTTCCCGTCTCTTCTTTAATAAAAGACCTTAGGTTTACATGCACCAGGTTTAATACGTATGAATTAAACACTTATACTTCCACTGTCATAATTCTGTCCTAATTATTCTGCATATTATGTAAATGCTTGATGTCGAAATGCCATACTCTGTTGTGATAAAACAAAAATACAGCATGCCCCGGTAAACTAGCTTATCGTAATGTTAAGTTCGTATGACGAGCTTGTTTTTGTACTCGGGAATGACATGCGAATGCTTTAACGGGTCAAATACTCGAGAGTGCTAACTTGTTGTATCATAGGCATTCTTATCAGGATCAATCGAAAAAAACCGTTATTGCCTTTGGATCGGATCATTGCTTTCTGCTTTATAGTTTAGTACAATAAATTTATTAATATTGATTATTGCATATGTAGCCATCTATCTATTATTCAAAAAGGAATATTTAAAACGCTCAATTCAAAAAGTTATTTAACGAGATTAGAATAAGAGGGTAATGGGGTTGGAAAGATTGTTCATTAGTTCTCTTAACGCAGCCGCAAGTAGGAAAAAAAAATATAAAACTATGTATAATCTATTATCAAAAGTTTCGTACAAAACGTAATTTAATTGTCGAAAATAACCCAAGGGTTCTATACAAGATATTGCCAGTCTAACTCTATTTCCCTAGCTTCTTCCTCAACGCTCTCTGTCTTTTCCTCAGCTTCTTATGCTTGTGTTTATTCATCTTCAGCCTTTTCTTCTGTTTTATATTCGTACAGTAAACGCCACCTTTCTTATCTTCCTCGCCATCCTCATCATCCAATTCCTCCCGTGCAGCTTTGCGCTCTTGTTCATGCAAAGCCTTTGCCCATTCCGACTCGCCTTCACGAACTTTCGATTCGAGCTCATTAAAGAAACGATTCACCATTCTTTCTGCTTCAATAGGATCGAGAGAAGACGAAGAGTTTGAAGAAAAGGGCGTCGAGGCTGGCGTGGGCGGGTGGAATGTGGATTGAGTTGACAAACTTAAGCGAGAGGAGAGAGAACTTTGAGGGTGGGTTGATAATTCTTCTTCAGTTTCTATAAAAGGTGGTAAAGATAATGTTATCTTCTAATCCATGTTGATAGACGCTATTCCAGTAGTTGATCTAGTGTTTAGGAAGCAGCAACCCGCAGTCTTTTTATTTAGTCGTTTGCTCCGAAATATCCAAGCACGCTCACCCTACTCTATCCCCCCCTCTCATAACCAAAAAGTATACAATGGCTTACCTTCTATCTCTTCTTCCTCTTCCCAACTGAATCCTTGCCCGCGGTCCCAGTTTGCCTGCAACTGTTCACTACCGAGGGTCAACAGTGGTCTATGTAAAGCAAAAAAAGTCCTATGTGCCAACTCTCTCTCGCTTATATGGCTCGGCTTCACAAACGGCACTTCCTGTTGCTTCTGTCTCGGAGGAAGATTGCGTTTATAGCTTGACGAAGAGTATTCACGAGAGCTGTGTGATAATATCGGACGATGAACGAGCAGCAGATCCGAGTTTCTGAGGAAAAAGGATTGACTGCGTGGCCAGAGCCATAGTCGTATGGGAGATATTAAGGAGGACATTTGGTTGTTTTCTGAGACAGCGAGAAGAATAATCGAAAGTAGTAGTGTGCAGACTGTATGTATTTAATTAATGAATGGTATAAAGCGGCTTGAGACGAGAAAGGGGCAGATGGATCTTTATAAGGGGTACTAGAATTGGTATGTGCAGAGACGGCAATGTGATCTTCGGGTTAGTCATCTGGCTTCCATAAATGTACGCTATTAATATCGATATACTAATACCATCTATTTCAGGGGGCGAATCATATTAATATTAATATTGTCCCACCTGGTATTAACAGAATAATGGTAATGAATAGTATTGGCAGTCACATTACTGACACATGACAAAGGTCATATTAGCATTAGTCTTTAACTTGCATCGTTGTGAATAAAAGTTCCTCGCGATAGTCTTTAACATGCATGACTATATTACAGATATCTGAATCAAATAAACATGTCCTATTAAAGAAAAGCGATTGCATTTTGCAAAGCATGCGAGTGATTGCGTGAGAAGAGAGATTGTTCCATCCAATACATCAACAGAATGTCAATCCTTATTCCTTTGGTCATTCTGATGCAAAACTAAAATTCATTTCAATTTCTACTACTATTATCGATTTATCACTAAATTGTCTATCCTTTTCTCTTCTATCGCCAAGTTCTTTTCTCCTTCTTTTTATATTACGGACTAGGTACATGAGCATTATTTGTGCTACACCGTTGTTGGAAACTGCAGCATTTGTTTTTGGTTTTAATAATTATTGGTTGCATTACATTCATAGCGAACTTGTTTCTGTACATCGTTTACTATTGGTCTCACATGTCGCACACGACAACAAATCCATCCGTACGGACGCGATTTCCATAAAAATATCGAAGCGCATTTGAAAAGTTGGAAAGGCGAGAAGAGTGAAAACAATAATAATAAGCAGGAACACTTGCAAAACCACAACTCAGACAAGCAATCATGGAAGACTATTCGCTGACCCAATTGGAAATATTTTATTCTCACCATGGTAGTCGTGCGTAGAGAATGCTAAGTAACATAGCAATTGACTTAAACACTGTTAATTAATATTAATACGAATCGGAGAACGTGATATTATAAAACAGTTTCAGTAAGCCGAATAAGAAGCAAGCTATAAAAAGTGCGGACTATACCCGGCTGATGATGAAGGATACGGATATAACGTTCGCTGGTCAAGAACAGATTCAGATGACCATACGAACACCTTGCAATCTAGGTAGATACTCCCTTAAAAAGAACCTCATACTTTTTAATTTAGCGAAAATGGCTCATTTTATGCCTTGTTATACTCTTTCAAAATAAAGAATTTTGCATCATAATGCATTAGTTAGGAATATTTTAGTTGCTTATAGTCAAAATAGCTTAATATACACCGCCCTACAATAAATCACCGGATTTCACGAAACTTTACTAGTAAAACATATGAAAAGTCTTTCTTTTCAAAAATATCTCTTGCTATGCAAATGACAACAGTTTATATGTTTTACTAGTGATTTATTGTAGGGCAGTGTATACTTACAGTGTGTAACAAAAAAAGAGATATTTTTAAATCGGTTCCATAAATTGCTTCAACTTTTCACAATTTTTGGCGTCCTTCTCTCAACATTATATTTAACGATACACCAAAGATTTTCTATAGGACTGTTAGATGGCCAAGCCACAATTTGTCGAATATTTTTCTGAATAAAATCTTTGTCCTGCTGGAACTTCCACCTTTTACCAAGCATCTGATTGATGTTAGGAAGTGTGTGCAGAAGCGGATCGTCTTCTTACGCTGCTTTAATTGAGGGATGGAGATATTTGTTGCGAAATATGTGACAGATAGGAAGTGCCATAAGTGACAAATAATCCATTTCTATTCTTCGTCGTCTGTAATTTGCTAATCTGCGAGCATTAAATAATTGGTCGAGTAATTGGTATCTTAAATTACAATCGACTATTCAGCTTAGTGGAACTTTCATCGTAAATGGCATCCTGAGAAAATTTAATTCTAATAGTAACGCACAGCATAATTAATATACTGTACATGCTTTGTAAATGGCGTATCTACTGTTATTATAGCGTCATGGTAACAGTTTTGATCAAGAGATTGGCGTTCGTTTTTATTCCTCATCAATGAAAGGTACAAGAAAAATGGACAAGTATACATTATTTAGTGCTTATTAATAGGTTACTTCTAATATTTGTCGAATTTCTGTAAAATTATGTAATAACGCGTTGTTACCACGATTGTTTCACTCCCAACGCGTAATAGAACAACAACCAATAGAGCCTGTTACGCACAGACCTTTTTCACAGCAGGCCGTTCGCCGTATGCCAGGGCTGATTACCTCACTGGCAACTTTCTCAAGCCGTGACGCTTTCGATTCCCCGATTAGGGATTAACTTTGGATCCCTGGTAACTCGGCGGACCCAGTGAGCAACTCACATTGTTTCGGCGTCGATAACAATGTGTAAATTTGTATAGAAAAGTAATATATAATGTGAGGAGCATCTTAGATATGAATCGCTTTAGCTTCAAAATACGTCCGCTTTGGGTTCAAACAATGTTTCCACTTTTCTTGCCACTCCTCAATTGGTTTCTGTTAAAATAAATTATGCAAGTGATGAGTATAAATATGGTTTGTTAGAATAAGGAGATAAGTAGAGTAATAATAAAACACATGATGTATCTCTTGTCATTGAGAAAAAGAGCTATTGAATAACTACCTTCGTATTCAACGCGCACGCACGCACGCATCATTTGGTTCAATCTCCAACGATTTGTTGGTCTAACAGCAATAAATAAATGATAGCTGACATTTGGAAACCTAAGGAATGAGTGTGTTATTGTGAAGTAATCGTTATAATTAGTAGGCTATTCGTAAATATTTGCGTCAGTTTCGCTTTCATGTACCTACGTTATGTAAAGTAGAACCGTATTACTATCCCCGGATTGTCCGAGTCCCAAATCCTACTACGTCCGCTTCATTTCTCAAATGATATACGATTGCCTTCCCTTGGCAATTGGTTTATACTGTCCCGCTTATTATCATATGAGCTTTACCTTATCAAGGTAACATTTTTTACGACAGGCGGTGGGTATTCCGAGCCAGGGACTGGCAACTTTCGCAAGCTGTGACCACGAAGCGCTTTCAATTCCCCGATTTGAGATTCCTAGGATAAATCGATAGAGTGAGAGTGGAAGGAGAGTGGTGAGAGAGTGAAGAAACGAGTTTGGGAGAAACACGTTTTATATAATACACAATAATCAATTGTTTACTGCACGAATGAAAATTTTTTCACATGAAACTTCTAGAAAATTCATCAGCAAACGCGACATCAATTGTTTGTTTTAAATATAGATATAATACATCAGCATGTATGACATCATTACTAATAATGGCCAAATGACAAATATTGATTCGCATCTGATTGTGTTTAAGGTATTGTCCATTTATCAGTATTATTATTATGATAGATTGATGTGGCTGCGTGAGCCATTAATTAAAAAGTCACGTATTATAGATATATATCAATATGTTATACGTTTATAAAAAATTCTTCTTTATATCAAGCCCATAGTTATTTTATAATGTTTTATTATTTCCAGCTCTTGACCGCAAATGCTCAATCATATTTCAAAGCTTGGCCAATCTAACAGAACTCTGGCCTAGTTCATTAGAATTCATCTTGTAAAGTCTTAAGGTGTTAGCTACAATCAAAAATTTTCTGTAAGGGGGAATAGCGTGGACATAGTCGAGTAGACCGAACTTAATCTATGAATCGATGATCCCTCCGTTTATTGCACGATTATTCATGCGAGTAAAGACAAAGGCAATCTTGTATATCCTAATAAGCCCAACATTAAGATCACCGTCACTCCCTGCTGTCAGCAAGGACATAAACACACGTAGCTTACTGAGAATCAACTTATCGTTGGGGAAGAAAGGTTTGACTAAGAGCTAATTCTTAAGAGCCGTGTCATTGCTTTCCTTTTCTTCGACCAATCTACTTATTACTTACGCTCAACGCTCTAAATTACTAATCTGGAGGAATTACTATTCTGGGAAGTAGAACGCTCCTTCTATTTTCGAATACTCCTAGAATATAATGTAACACAAACTCATTATCCTAACTACTGTATATTATAACAATATGTTTTTACACTCACTCAAAGTAACCAAAGAGACTATCGATGTTCGATCAGGTTTATATAGTTCTGCAAATCACACACAACAAAATCCATAGAAGAATTAATACTGTCTTCAGTATGCTCAGATTGTCTCTTTGTTTGTCAATTGGGCCATGTCAGATGAAGACTCTGTTTTTTGAACGAAGAATTATCTAATGTAACGGCACGTCACATCAGTTTGCCATTTCATTGGCCAACAATATCAGATCTCAGTTCACACAAACGAACATTAAGACAATGTCTAGCGAGGCTCCCGTCAATTATAAGGCATATGATTAAACATTGCCTCAACACATCGTTCTTTCAGCGGGATACCGGTGCACAAGGCAAGTCTGTGGGTTTATAAAATATTACCACTACCACGACAACGCTATATATTCCGTTTTTTTTATGCGGTGTATCTAACCTAAGTCAATTCGATTACATGGTGTAGACAATAAAAGAACGCAAAACTTCAATTCGATTACATCAATCGCCATAGATTACTGGACAGGCGTACCGGCAACAATAAACGGCATGCTACGGCTCAGTAACTTCGACTGACACCAAGGCTTCACAATCGTATTCTCAAACCTCCTCGCATTTCGACCGCCTATGCATCAGCCGCGTTTCCAAGCATTTCCTTTTAAAGCATTTTAACAAAGTTGATCTCGATAGAATATTCATAAAACAGGCTGAACAATCTTACTTGGCTAAAGAGAAACAAGAGGGGCGAGTTGAGAGCTTTATCTGTGAGGGTTTACAGACATTTACACCCGAAGAAGGGAAATATGATTTGATCTGGGTACTGTCGCATCTAACTGATGAGGATTTGGTGTCGTTTCTGGTGCGGTGCAAACGAAGTTTGAAAGTGAATGGCATCATTGGAATAATGGAGAATGTTACGACGGTAGGCTATAGTTTTGACAAGGAGGACGTAGTGTTACGAGGCGAGGCGAGTATGTTGACAACGTATTTACCAATAGCTTTCTCATCGACTCGTGTCATAATCTTTATGCATATACTCTTTTTGTTCTTCAGATCCAATGCGTTGTTTAAAGAAACTTTTCATAAAGCCGGTCTTCGAATTTTAAAAAATGAGAAGCAGCACGGATTCCCATCAGGTTTGTTTTTTGTGCGAATGTAAGCGGGTTGACTGATATATATGACGTTTCGTTTCTTAACAATGGTGTACAATTGTATAATAGGTACGCTCTTGAACCAGAGGAGGTAACGGACTCTTGTTGAAGATCAGCGGAATAACGTGTCCTTATAACAAAAGGACGATAAAACTAGTGAAACTTGTATGTAGCTATCATTACCTAGTCACATAACGGGCAATAGCACGTCACTGTTATTATGTACGAGTTGTGTATAAATATTGGCAATATTCATCAAACATTATAAACATCTCAAATTCTGTCTGGCATTTATATTCCATGCTGCATTTAATAATATATCGATCGTGTACGATGCGCTCTTATACGCAATTCACTCTGATATTTCTTTGCGTAATCCCATATGAAAAAGTCAATAAGAATTGCGTTAACAGGTAGATAATCGCCTTCTTGTATCTTGCTGACGAGCACGCGTCGAATAAGCTCGACGGCCCATATGGAGCAACCTATAAAAATTATATAATTAACAACTGGTTATGCTTTTTCAGTAAAATATAATCTATGAATCACTTACCGCGAATCTCAACCTCTAGTCGTGACCCGTTTGGTAAAATTGTTAGAGAGTCAAGTAATGATATGAGATGAGAGGAATATGAGATAGCATTAATGCGATAGAGAGCCTTGATATAAATTACTTCATTTAGTTAAGTAGCTTGCATCTCAATCAACTTTGAGAAGAATACAATATCTCACCTGTGGCACTCTTGAGTTTCAACAATAGAATTTGTAAGTTTCTTTTTTGCTTTAACAAAGATTTGAGATTGCTGATAACTAAATAACGTACCTGTAGTCGGCAAACATTGTGATTTTATCGATATCGTGAAATTCACCGTAACTTTGTGATTCGAAACAGGCCCTGTTAAACGCATATGACAATATCAATAGCCCATTGCATAAATGTTCGGACAGCATTCTCGTAACATTCTATACTCATACCATATGTCTGCAATTAATATCTGGGCTCTTTTATAGAACTTCACTGTCCGTCCCTTGTATTCAGTTTCGTCTCTAAATGAGACAAAATTATCTGTAATGATTTCTAAAAGCTTCATGGCTGATTTGTTGGCTTCTCGCACGCAATTGGCGAATGTTCCATCAAACTTCTGTATGTTTTGGAACGACAAAAGGTGTAAATCGCAAGTCGTAATAAACGTTTCTGACAAAATAATATTCTTTACCTCAACAAGAACACGTCCAGCGTCTCTCATTAATTTGATTCGTTGTTGTAATAAAGGAATTTGCTCCTCAGTATCTGAACGAAAAATATATCCAATCTGCTCGTCAGTCAGCTGCTCATCCGAAGCATAGATTGATGCAGTAGTTACCGGAACATTTTCTGCCAAGGCTATAAATGTCGGCTTTGGTTAATAAATGAGTAACAAAATCGAGGAGTCTCAATGATCTGAAGACTTGCGTAGATACTTCAGATCTTTTTTTTCCGATGAAGCAACATGTCGAGTAATCAAGATTGAAGACTGCATGTATAAATGTATGATTCGACAGGTCTTTCAGCTTCTCTGCTCCACATTAGTTGAAGTTTTCTACTATTCCGTGATTAATCCAGTCAATTCGGCACTCAAAAGTTTCTGATAGAAGACTCCCAGGTTTGGGTGATTATCAGAAATTGAGATCTTGTCTAATCCCCCCTAAGTATGCAGGTCATTGAGACTTAAGAGCATAGATGAAGACATTTTTGTATAGCTTGCCTCTATTTATAGCTGCACACAAAGACCAATACCCAGTATATAGTTGATTATTGAACGAAACAGTAAAACGATCAGGACAGTTGCCTGTATCATCTCGGTCGAGGTCAGACCAAAATGAAAAGTTTAAGAGATCAACAAGAAATATCCTAATACCAATATAACGTTTAGCAAACTTTGACTCGTGTGCAAAATCGTTAGTCACTCAACAAACTTGCCAGTCGATCGCTCGTTCATTAGGTGTTTTCGGGTGCAATTGATGTTGCTTCCAAGTTGCCATTGAATAACTCTCTTTCTTCATGTTCTCATAGAGCTTCGTACCACAAGGAACAAGTGAAAGTTAGAATAACAGATCAAAGCAAATCTTGACATCTAAAGTGTAAGGACTGAATCCTGCGTATGTATCTCTACCGTGTTAGCAATATCTTTAATACTGTCTTCATTGATCGCAACATCTTTACTGTTCTTGATTTAGTATAGATTGGTATTTTAGTGATTCTTAACATGATATTCAACCCTAATTCAGAAGACTAACTTCGGAAATAAATTTGGCGCTCTCAAGCACGGGATTGACAGAAGCTTCCATTATTTTTTTTATTAGATAAAGTAATTTAAATTGCCAGATTCTTATATCCGTGAGAATGTCATGTGATTTCTTGGTACGTGTTACAATAAAACGTTGTTGCCATTCAAGATGAGCATAATTCCATCGGATCATCCGGCTATATCGTATTTTCGATCCCAAGACTAATCATTTCTTCTCTAATCAGCGTTTATATGTAAGTATACCCCGTCGCTGCTGTATACGCAACGCTTTCTGGTGAATACTGTTTAAATCAATGATTTCAATCAGCATTCATTAAACGGAAATATATCTCAAAGGAATAACGTATAATTCATTATTTTTCTATCACAAATCAGTCTCACTTTATATCAACGCCATATCCGTCTACGTTCCCTTCTTTCAGCTCAGGTTCCGAATTCCCTTGTTATGAGGTTTTCTTATACAAAAGGCTCAGCATAAGTTTATATTCTCTGGCCTTTGACGGATTTTAGCGAACAATCTTTTTTACGAGTTAATTAGAGAGTTAGCGTGTGTTGACGTTAATCAATCACGCAATATTACGTGATCAGACGCTCGCGCATACGTATATCCTCTATATATGGCATAGTAGTATGCGCAACTTTCGATTTCAAGTCGGATTATAAATATTTATTGGAAATAAAAAATTTCCTCCCTCTCTCTTCCTCGTAAAGGCTTCCCTTCGCTTCCCTTCAGATAGACGTCTGTATATAAATCCGATGGGCTGGGAAAATCGTCTTTTAACGCTTTCTGTTTTTCTTCTTCTATGTAACTTCGTGCGTCCTTCTCTATCTGCTTAAGCTCTGTATCTGAAACTAAATTGTGATCTAGTATTCGTTGACGTAATCCAGTGATTGGATCATTTGCACTACGCATGTGGCTGATTTCTTCGCGCGTTCGATATGTTGTACCTGGATCGGACATTGAATGACCACCATAGCGATAGGTTACCATTTCAAGGATCAAGGGACCCTTTTCGGCAGTCACCCAGTCTTTAGCAAATTTACAGGCTTGGCGTACTGCTAAAACGTCCATGCCGTTCATCTATGGAAAAACGTGAGTGATTCGTACGCGCGTACAAACATAGTTGTAGTAAGCAAGACCACAAAATCGCGTATAAAGAATACATGTCTCTGTCAACCTAAATTTTACATACTCGTAATCCCGGTATGTATTCGCATCGCGTGTAGTATTTAGAATTAGCCGAGCTTCGGTTTGCAGATGTACCCATTCCATAAAGATTGTTCTCGCATACATATACTATGGGCAGTTTCCAGAGCGCAGACATATTATAAGCTTCAAATACTTGTCCCTGGTTTGCTGCACCATCGCCATATAATGCAAAAGTTGCTGCTCCGGTATTTAAGTATTTTTGCGTAAAAGCTATTCCCGTCCCTACTGGAACCTGTGATTGTAAGAAGGAATAAATGTCAAATCATGTAGATAGGCAATAATAACGTTGCAATACTGTTCTGCTTACAGACATACCTGAGCTCCAACAATCCCATTCCCGCCATAGAAATTCTTTGCAAACATATGCATGGATCCACCCTTGCCACGAGATAAGCCCGTAACCTTTCCTATATATCAAAGGCAATAAAAGTAAGCAGTTGATTACGAGCGAGCATCTCTATGTACACAGTGAAATTCACTTTTAACAAAGTCTCACTTTAACGAAGATCGCTTTATAATAACGAAGTTCTTTCCAGAACAAATTCATATATTTCGTATTAAAGACAGTTCACTTAAGCAAACTACCAGGTTAACGAAGCAAAACCGTTGAACGAATGTCTTCGCTAAAGTGAATTTCACTGTGTAATACCTTGATGCACACAATTGACATTTACCCATTAACTCGGCAAGGACTTGATAGGGAGTAGCACCACGGACCATGGCAAACCCATGGCATCTATAAGCAGTTATTACATGGTCGTCTGGTGTAATTGCAGCTTCTAAGCCAACCGGAATTGCTTCCTGATTAAACAATCCGATCACACATTAGCAATCCAAATAGCTTTAAGCAAATAGTTGATGCTTTTAACTCACCTGTCCAGTACACAAATGACAAAAACCTCTGATCTGTTTCGATTTATACAGGCCGTCCGCAGTGGTTTCCATTCTCCTTATTGTTACCATTTGCTTATATAAATCGACTACCTCTTCCTTTGTCACCTGCACTTCAAGCGACGGTGGCTCAATATTGTGTGGTATGATAGAATCCTCTGGGAGCGTGATGGTTGTTAACTCTGCACTCGTAGAGGCATAAGTACGAACAAAAGCGCCTCGTACTTGACGAAGTGCGAGGCGTGAAGCTTCAGAGAGACGCATGGTAAAAGAGAGCATGACTATGGAAATTGTCAGAACAATCAATGCTAGCATCTACTGTACTTATATCAGCACGTGCAATTGTTCTGTCATCATAAGGAAATTTCTCCTGATCTGGCAAGTAAAATTTTGGTACGCCGAACGATATTATGTTGGAAGGTAAAGGCCAATATAATACACACCGTGCGACACAAAAGCTTGGGTCTTTTAGTTTTATTTTGACTCGCTACAAATCCTTTGCATAATTAAGAAGAATAATGCAGTAGTATTAACATTAATTTAATAATAATATTATTAATATCAACACGTCCCTGTCATTAATGTTATTTTTAACCAATCAAATAAATTATTTTTATTATTAAATTAATGTGATATTAATGATCACAGGTATTCCGAAACCTAAGTCATGAATTCTGTCCTTTTCCCATGATCCCGCTGACGTATATATATGAACTTATTAATCTCATAAAGTAAAGTCATATTGACCTTATAAGACAGATGTTAATTTACATCGTGCGATCAGGAGATTCCATAATAATCTTGATAATGAAATATCGATATACTAACACAAACACGTCCATACCAATTGCCTGGAAGTGTCTATCACGAGGCACAAGTTGCCACTAAAGTTCAACTAATCCGTAATCAGGAGAGTTGTTATGTCTGTATGTATTAAATTGGAGAGATAACACGATAATGATAATAGAATAAACAAAATCTTATTTAAGAAGATATTCCCGTTGTAATCATTCACCAACGCTAGCTGGAATCATGTATAATGTTAGCCAAACCGTACAAGAATGATCACGAGGTTTCTCTCTCTCTCTCTCTCTCTCTCTCTCTGCACAATAATCGCATCCAATATTCTTCCGAGTTTATTCTTCATTACATTGCAATTTAGCCAAGCTATTGACTTTTGTTCGCAATCAAGAGCTTAATCATTTCTTGTCATCTTGTCGTTATTACATATATACTTTTAAGTAATGCCATACTCCTGCGATATTTTCTTTGATCAAATATCTTATCAAAAAGCCTGTTCAATCGTCCGATTTCATTAGACACACTTGGGTTTAAATAGACACCAGAACCTATTACACCTTCAAATCATAACGCGATTAATGTTGCTGTTGTGGTATTACTTAACCCTTCTAATTAAACATCTTTATTCCAGGACACCACAGACACATATATATAGTGTTCAAATAACACGAAATACCAGCTGTGGACTGGTATAACACTTACTCTGTTGACAGTCAAAGCATTGAACTATTGTGCTAAGATTATACTTGCTTCATCTGTAAACAGCAGGACATCTAGTCTTACCTTATTAATGATTACAACCATCTGAAATGGCTCTTAAAGTTCAGCGTCAATCCAAAAAGTCTTGAGTTGACCAAGACTACATAAAAAGATTAAAGCAAAAAGAAAAAAAAAATAAAAGGGAAACAAAACTTAAATTATTGTCCGTATGATGAAGACTATCAGCGATAGTTTTAACAACTCTCCCCCTTTTTTGTATAAGAGTGTAGTCACTCGTCAACTACTATCACATAACCTTAAACTCCAATCTCTTAATTTGCCGTCGAGTCAGTGGATGTCTGCACAGAGAACACATCCGCTGTGCCCGAACAGCAGTACGAATACATTCTCTACAAAATATGTGTCCACACGAGGTGGCTGAAATGTCCTTTGGCCAATCTAAGCATATTGCACACTTTATTTGAAGACCACGCGGTGCATCTGACGATGCAGGCTTGGGCGGCTTGGGCGACGGCGTAGGAGAAGCGTCATCAATAATGATCACTTCACTCGATTGTGGCCTTGGAGTAGACAGTGTCAAATCAACGACATCATCTTTATGATTTATGACAGAGCGAAGCGGTGATGAAGATGGCGATACAGCATAGTATGCGGAATTTGAAGATGTTGATGATGAAATGGCTGAAAAAGTTGTGTTCAATAAATTCACCATCTCGAATGAATTCGCCTCACCCGTTCTTGCCTCTGTCCTGCTATTCCCGCCCCTGACCGGTGTAACTGTCAAATCTACTATTGGCACGTCCTCCCTAAATCCGCTATCACTTCCTGGTGTTGAAGGACCTCCGCTTGTATCGGTAGAGTCGATCGATAAAAACGATCGCAGCGATGGTAACGTTACGTTTCCATTCATATCATTCTCTCTTGCGGATTGTATTGGTGGCAGAGAAATTGCATTCGGTGAACAATTTACACTCGATGGTAGAGAAATTAAGCTTGGTGATCGATTTGCGCTTGGCGGTCGATCTGGAAGAGGAGGAAGGATTATTGGGGACGTTCGAGCAGTGCGTGATGATTCTGCTATAGCATCTAAGCACAGTATTAACAGAAAAAAGAACGGGTAAGTTGTTTTATTAAAAGTAGACGGTAAATGACTACAAAGAAACAGCCTGAAATACACACTTTCTCTATCAATAGATCTTTCGGCTCGTACTTTTTGTCGTTTTGCAGTTGTAGTCGCAGCTGGCGTATGTGTTCGTGTTGTGGCTATTGAATAGCATTTAAGTATTAATACGATTAATAACAGCAACGTCCAAATAATGAATAAAAATATTGCTCCAAGCGACTCAATACAGCTCACTAATACAAATTATCCAAGCAGTATCGCTTAAGCTGTAATAAATCCTTTCCCCTTTCTTCCCCTTTGCAATCTATACGCTAGTATACTTACCTTCACCTTCGTTCTCTTCTTGAAGACTCCTGCTCCTTTTTCTAGTTCTGCTACTTGGCCCGTCCTCATTTCTTGCGGTTCTTGCGCTAAGACGAGTATTCATGGTTCTCGGCTGTTCCGTTGATGTCATAGTGATGTTAATGAGCGTTTTCGCTTTATTAACTAAATATTTTTTTATGACGGGGTATCCTTTTTGTCTATACGAACACCTCAAGTCTCCATACAATAGATAAATCAAATACGACTCACAACACGCATATTAATATAATTCAGCGCTGTATCGCACAAAGTTCGAAAACAGATTAAAGCAAAGGAAGAACTACAATTATGGCAAATAGACCTTGTTTATTTTATATAGGAAAGCAAAAATGAATCTGTGAGATTATGGGCGTCAATTGTGACACGAATTTTGAGATTAGTTGATGCCGAAATTTACAATATCGTGCATCACGCGAAAAAATTTACACCTCACCACCAATCATTGATTCTTTAACGTTAAACAACAACGAACATGCTCATGTGACCACGCATGTAAACAAAGATAACAGGAAGAAATTGCTTGCACCCATTACAGAGGCATTCACGTGTTCAAGAGATCGAGAAATCAGACAGTGTGAATACTTTCGACTTCCACATGGGAAAAGTTTTTTCAGAATTTTCAGTGTGATAGTCATCATTTGTTCCAATCTCTTGAATCACTGAAAGTCGCTTCGATAATCAGGTATTGAAACATTCTTCAATCAGGCATAAGCTCACGCATAAAAATCCCGGACATAAAGCGAACCAATATGCGTTTTTTGTATGTTGTTTTTTTATTAGGCTTTGCCCAATGCAAAGTATCGGCATACAAATGAAAAAACGAGCATTACAGCAGGTAGTAACTCTAAGCAACCAAGGCACTTGCAGTCGACGATTCACTAAAGAAAAAAAGCAATTAAGAAAATTAAGAGTTAAGGTAGACGATTAGCGAGCATACGGTTTCCCGTTACTCTGCCTAATGTCCAATATATATATTCTATGTTTTAATAGAGAAACGTTCAAATTCATGATTTGGAAAAGGATACTATTTCCAGTTGGGAGCCAACTGACCACTGAGCTTGTAATATCTAGACAGACGATGAATTCTTGACTCGATCAAAATGAGACGAAATTTTGCATCCTTGTCTTTTCGGTTACGTTCAAGATGTTTGCGAACTGCAACAGCTTTCTTTATAAGATGATAGAGATCCTCCGGAATTTCAGGAGATAGACCTGGCGGTGAATTCCATGTTAATTCCCGTTCAACAGAAATACAAATCCATTCAATTCATCCATCATATCATAGCTCACTGTTTTTCTTAAGAATCCTCAAAATCTTATTTCCTGTAACGCTCTTCACTTGCGCGATACCGTGAGCGTCCCTTAGACTAACACCAATCTGAGACGGTGTCATGCCCTTCTTTGCAAGTTTGCATATTTGCTCGCAGACATCTTCGGGCGTAGTCTTTAACCAAGAAGGAGCAGTACGTCGGTATGGCAGAGCTGATCTTGCAATACCTTTACCGGGAGCATGCATACGACCCATGTTGGCTTCTTTATTTTTATAAGGTTACCTTATGCAATGAGAGGGTGTGGAAAAGAGAAAGATTCAACGAGCATAAAAAAAGATTTGTCTAATTTAGAAATCAGGTGAATGTGATTGGACGGTTTCATTTACATTTGTCACGTCTTAACGACTAAACTCCTATCAGTAATTTTAGCTTTATTGCAATTATTTTTGTATTGTCGTAATGGAGCATAGCAGCATTATTTTGTTCCAATCACGCAACAAGCGTTTATAGAGAGAATTCATTCATGAATTTGTAAATAACTCTATTAATGTAATGGCAACTGACAGACAAATATGATGCAACAAATTGGCTGATAGTTCTCCAAGCCGCATTGAGTCATTCTTTCAGTCAATTATTCACGTTGCGTGGTCATGGATTTAGCAGTGCACTCAATGAAACTCTACTACTTGCACTTTCTCGTGGTTCCTCTTTGACATATGTCTCTTCTTCCTCAGAGACATATTCACCCATTTCTATGTCTTCAGAGTCATCTTTAATGTCACGTACCCACGCCGATAATATAGAATATGATGGTCCAGGTGGACATTCTTGCCTGTTCAATTGTATGGAGCATAAAGTTCTGGGCTTGAAGAAATTAGACAAGATAGAAAAATGACAATTGTTACCTGAGGTTATGAAGAGTTGATAATAGTCTGTTTCTGAGTGGAATGTGGTGGAATATTTCTATTATTTTCTTACACTGTTCCATACTATAAACGTCAAAATAATGAATAAATCTGGCATTTGTAAATATAAATTAACCGAAACATAACCAAATCGGCATACTTGTTCTTAAACTTTGATTCATCGTTTGCCAAAGTTCTCCCATATTTTTCGATTTTATTGACTAAACCCTACAAGAATTAGGTGACATCAGGTGATTAATACGTTCATATACTTTTGCCTTTCTGATATTCTGTTTACTTACATCTACGGTATCGGGCTTGGGCAAAACAAGCTTGACGTCTGCAGTATAGCTTATCGGCATTGTCCTTGCTGAGGTACCCGGCTCACCTATTCCTTTAGCGACATCCTGCGGTAGAACAATTAGCTGGAAATATCCTGCATTTGATTGATCTTCAGCAACATCTCCGGTGGCTTTCAGCACCCCAAACCACTCGTTGCTCAATGAAACAGTAGCCAACATTTTGTTTGTAAACAAGGCTTGATGGAGCGTGTGGTATATTTCTATCTCTATCTTGGGATAAATTAAATGTTTTGGCGAGAGAAAAAGACCAAACTCATTGTAAGAATAATAGTGGAAGGAAAGGGAAATGGAGTAACGAGATATTACCTCATTTTTTATATCAGGCATGAGATAAACGTAGTAGGCCGATATGAAAGAGAAGCCTACACTGAGATTATTTTCCTTGAAACCCAATATCGTGATAACATTCGGAAGTGTCGGTCCTAGACAATGACGGTTAATGATCAAATATAATAATAATGAAACAGATAGTTAATAGTCACCATAACCGCCGACAAATATTGGCTCAAATTTTACTGGAAAGCAGAAGTGACCACAGGCAATAAACCCGTCAACAGGCACTATAAGAAAGGAAGAATGTACGATATATGTGAGAATGAATAAATGTTGTCATTAATACAAACAGAATACAGGTTACATACTTTTAGTGGAGTTGGATCAAATGTGAATTTCGCGGCCTTTTATTTATTACTCGATCGGGAAATGTATTATTGTACCACAAGATGGACAGGGTTAAGAACTAGTTCAGGGGTTAAGGCGCATGTATATGTAGAGCAAAAAAGTGAACCGCTAACAATGGAAAATGACTAGCTCAGCCCGTTTACTTATTGTTTCCAATGTTCGCTACTCATCTCCCTCCCGATTTACTAATTCTATTACATCCTAAAAACTTCTACAGAAAAGGTATGGTCGTATGACGTTTATCTACACTAAATTTGGCTTTTTCTCATACGATAATTTCTTTCTGTTGTTGACGTGTGAGCTCAGAATAGAAAGCAGATACCAATACGAAATTTCGATTTGGGCTTAGAACAATGGGTTCACAGAGACTATTACTATAGACAGATTTGTTAATAAAGTTTGCTATCAGTAGACTTGTTATTTATAGCGAATTCGCATAGCCAGAGTTCCGTATAGCCAGGTTCACTATAGACAGAGCCAACTGCATTAGTCTCTTTATTACAGTAATTCTAACCCTTTTGGTCCGTACTAGATAAAAGGTTAAGAATGTGACAAGTCCTTTGTAACGCGCAGCAACTGAATAGTTTATTACTAAATTGAGAGATGACCGATAACGATATTGCGAGGCTTATTTCCACGGAATTATTTATGATAACATTTGACACAAAAATATGGTCTTCGACACTAATACTAATCAGACTGCAGCATTGTTCAGTAATTTTTTAATAGTAAGCACAATAAGTAATAACTTTACCACATAATAGTAATTAATGTACTGGGCAGACATAGATCAATTTATTTTAAGGTCGAAAAGCTCTGTGAAGCATCAAACGCGACTTAATCCCCGAAAACTCAAACGCGATTTAATTTACAGTGGAAAATTTAGAGGCCCTAATGTCCATATTAATATGGCAAGGCGTTGGACTAATCGTAATTATTCAAAGCCAACTTCGAAGTTAACAAATATGCATCCAAAAACAAAATTTAAAAAAAGACTGCTTAACTCTCATTGACTTAAAATCTAAAAAACAATTTCGAATTAAAGAAAAGTTCGCACACAACCGGAAAGTAACGAAACGGGAAACTATGTTCATTTTAAAATTTGAAACATGCCCCCTTATCGTTTGAATTAAGTGCATTTTCCCCATCAAACAACTAATTTCAATGCATGCATGGAATTCATTGTGTTACGTCAGTAAATAAAATACTTCACTCATCCTGATCCATCTTTGCCTTCCCTGCATTCTTTACTATAATGACAGAGTTTCAGGTAAGCCCCAGTTGTCTTTCTTCCTGCGTATGCTTTCTTACTAGTCACTCTAATTCAGCGTTGGTTCCATGCTACCTACTTCTCTCCTTTTCGCTCCCTTTTCGATCTTTGCTTCAGTCTTTCACAACCCTAATAAAACGTCTAGAAGCTGCAACTTCGCGCCTCGAGGATCTTGCCACCTCAACTGCCTCCGCAGCGGCAGTTACAAATAATCTCGGTCGTCCCCCAGTCGGTGGACAGCCCGCGCCGACCTCATACAGCGTTCCCGCCAGTAATAATGTGCCCGACGAACCGGAGGTGCCTCTCGTATTGGCTGCTTATGATGAGATTATGGAGAATCCGTTAAAGAATTTTGTGGCTTTATCGAAGAGCATTGGCGGGCTTGTTGAGGATCAGGTTAGAAGAGAGAGAGAGAGAATTTGTGAGTGTTGTGAGTGAGCAAGATGGCTAGTTTGGAGAGAGCCGGTCGGATGTGATTCTGGCCTGTTAACAAAGTAATTCTCAACTATGAGAGCGCGAATGCGTGAGAAAATACTTACCCCTCAACCACACCGTCATCTGTCAATCCCAGAATATTATTCGCCAACCCTAATCAATCTGCTATGTCATCTCTCTTATACAATCAGAGCCATTCGGTCGAAGATATTTTTATAGCTCAACGCGACTTTATATATATCGCAACGCAATCCCAAAAACCCAGTCTTTCTTCCGATACATTTTCCGAACTTCTCAAACTTACGCAACAAGCATTAGAGAAAGTATGCGAGTATCGTGAGAATAATCGCCCGTCATCGTTTTTTAACCACCTGTCGACTGTGAGTGAAGGTATAGGCGCATTAGGTTGGGTGACAGTGGAGCCCAGGCCGGCACCATATGTTGGCGATTTAAAGGAAAGCGCGCAATTTTACGCTCATAGGGTTATTCAAGAGTGGAGGGATCGGTAAGTTCATTCATTTGAAAGGGACGAAACAAGAGAGATTTAGACGTGCAACGTAGTGAGTATATATTGAAATAGGAAAGAGTTGTTCTATCGACAAGAGAGACTATTGTTTACGGAAGAATCTAGCTGAGATGACGGTTTTACTTTGTTTAGAGATAGAGCACATGTAGACTGGGCGAACAGTTTTATTATTCTTCTCACTGAATTACAAGGCTATGTTAAGAAGTATCATCCAACTGGGCTAGTTTGGAATCCACAAGTAAGATTAATACAACGCATATTTAATCTTTGTTATTGACAATTACAATTCTCTGATTGAATTGTATTTCACGTCTCCATTTTAACAGGGAGTGGATGCAAAGACATTCATCGGCCGCAAACCTGCTCAGACTGGTGTATCTTCCACTTCAGCTCCACCGCCTCCTCCACCGCCGCCGCCGCCGCCTGTGGTACCACCGTCTAGTGAAACATCTTCTGACATGGGAGCAGTGTTTGCTGAGATTAATAAAGGCGAAGGTATCACTGCTAGTCTGAAGAAGGTGGATAAGAGTCAGATGACACACAAGAATCCTGCATTGAGGGTTGGCGCAACGGTTGGTGATGTTGGAGGTGAGTTATTTGGATGAGAATGCATGCGAGAGATAATAATTTATTAAGAAAAAGAAGAGAATGTATTATATAAGTCGCCATGGTGACGGTTCTCGTTGAGCAATATCTCAGATTTCGAATCAGGTAATGCAGTACTCATATTCATCTTGTTTATCCCCCAAGCCAAGTCACAGAAGAAAGGCCCGACTGCGCCACCCAAGCCAGCTTCGTTGAGCATGAAGAAGCCTCCAAAGACTGTATTGGATGGAAATAAATGGACTATTGTTAGTATACTCATTTGTCTTGTTCTTGCTGAGCATTAGTCAGATTGTTATTGACTGTTACTTTACTTATGCAGGAGAATTACGAAAACGATAGCAATGTTGTGTTAGATAATACGGCAATCAATCAAACTGTCTATATTTATGGGTGCAAGAATTCAACGATCCAAGTAAAAGGCAAGGTCAATACTGTTACAGTTGGTGAGTGTAATGAAAATTGTATATCAACAATTACGGCTAGTTGCAGAATAATTATCGCAAAGTATTAATGTGTTACTACGACATTGTTTTGCTGTACAAATTACTTATTCTTTAGATTCCTGCCAAAAGACAGGCGTGCTACTGGAGTCTGTAGTCGCTGCTGTCGATGTCGTTAATTGTAAATCAATTCAGCTCCAGATCCTCGGTAAGACACCGACTATCGCACTTGACAAAACTGACAGCGGTCAAGTGTTCTTATCGGCATCATGTTTGGATGTGGAAATCCTAACTGCCAAGTGCTCTGCCATCAATATTAACATTCCTGAAATTGGTGAGAATGGTGATTACGCTGAGCGACCAGTACCCGAGCAACTAAAGAGTACAATCGTCGATGGGAAGCTTATTACCGTTCCCGTTGAACATGCAGGATAAAGGGCATTGGCAGGTTTAGGAAGTCCCAAGTGAGCGGGTGAAGAGCGTTAGGAGTATCTTAGGAGTAATAGGTTTAATGATACTAAATTATGGGTGTCGAGACTATTTATTTGATGTTATGCAAGATAATGATCATTGGGTTGATAGCATAGTAGAGCGTAATTAATGTGCAGTTTTACCTTCGCATACCTTTTATCCGTGACATATTAAAAAGAAAGCATTCAAAACTATGCCAAGTGTATTTATCAAATTTGTTATGCAGCTGCTTGTAGTAGCGTCAACACGCTCAGCAACGTACAATTAATGTTAACAATGTCAGACATCCAACGTAAAGGTTACTGATAAGAAACCAGTCAACCATATAGAGATGTGAAACTTTGCTAATATTAAGACTGGCATCTCAATATAAATTTACGCTTACAACGAATTGGAATGTCGATAATACATTAATATTAACCTGTGTCTGACTAGAAAACTAATACTAATTACAATAACAAAATTACTGAATTTTAAATTTGTACCGTGACCAAAGAGATTATATTTATCAATGGCTCAAATTTTTGGGTATCTGATTTTAACGTCTTAACATTTTTCGCAAATAGACTACAACTATGGTCATGTTGGAACGCATCATGGTTTGTTGTATCAGCTTTCTAAAGACCAAAAGAAGCAGATCCTTTTAACGTTCAATTTCTTTCGCGATCTGTAATGAGAGAATTAAAATATGGTGTAGAACGAATCCGCGGCATTAATGAGTAAACAACCTTAATACACTGTGGTGTTATGTTCACTTTGTCTGGTTTTTGTTGCAGCATACCTCATATAACCAAAAGTATTGCTAAACCCACAATTCCGTAATGAAACTTACACGTGAGATAGCAAATGCACGATTACACTGGTATATATTGACAAAGAATTCGCGTGTGGATGCGTTCAAAACGTTTATTACATTACTCTCCGCATTAAACATAAATATTAGTACACTCTACTATGTTGATGGTTGACTACTTCCTCCATCTTCTCCCTTTTCCGTCGGTGGTGGCGATTGATCATTTGGTGACTCTGGATTAATATACTCGTCGTATGGTGTCTTGTCTGGAAAGGGTCTTTTCCCTAACAGTGTATGCATATCTTCCCTGTTAAGAACTTCCTTGGATAATAGCAGTTGAGCTACTTTCTCAACTTCGTTCCTCCTCTCAGTCAACAGAGCAACTGTCCTATCATACGCACGTGACACTAATTGACGCACTTCATCATCTATCATCCTTGCTGTCTCTTCCGAATATGGTTTCTGAAATTGTGGTTCAGTCTCATTGGATCCCTGGAATGACAATGGACCTACATTTGAATTCATTCCGTATATAGATATCTGCGCATACGCCAGCTTTGTTACTTTTTGTAAATCATCCTGCGCTCCCGTAGTGATAACACCAAAGAATATTTGCTCGGATACACGTCCGCCAAGAGTCATGCACATGCGGTCGAGTAACTGAGCAGTAGAATATAAATACTGATCTTTAGGAAGATATTGAGCATATCCCAATGCACCAATGCCACGTGGAATAATAGACACTTTCAGAAGCGGATCGGCATGCTCAAGATACCATCCGGCTACAGCGTGTCCTGCTTCGTGATATGCAACTGTCTTCTTCTCTGCAGGTGATAGTACCCGACTCTTTTTTTCTAATCCAGCAATCACCCTTTCAATAGCTTGCTCAAAATGTTCTTCTCCTACCCACTCGCGATGATATCTGGCCGCAATCAATGCAGCCTCATTACATACGTTAGCGATGTCTGCTCCACTAAACCCAGGTGTTAATGCTGCTAATTTATTGGATATTCTATCAATGTCTTCTTTCGTTTTTATTGGTTTCAGATGAACTTTGAAGATAGCACTACGACCTTTAATATCAGGTTTATCAATAGCAATGTGTCTATCAAATCGACCAGGGCGCATAAGAGCAGGATCTAATACATCCGGACGGTTGGTACCAGCTAACACTACCACATGTTCACTCGAACCAAATCCATCCATCTCAACAAGCAACTGATTCAATGTACTTTCTCTCTCGTCATTCCCTCCAAATTGTCCCATTTTACCACGTGACTTACCAATCGCATCAATCTCATCAACGAATATAATACAAGGAGCATGCTTCTTAGCATTAGCAAACAGATCACGTACACGCGATGGACCCACACCAACAAACATTTCCACGAATTCACTTCCTGATACACTCAGAAATGGTACTCCTGCTTCCCCTGCTGTAGCCTTCGCAAGAAGAGTCTTTCCTGTTCCAGGCGGACCGCTGAGAATAGCCCCCTTGGGTATCTTGGCACCCAATCTCTCATAGGCTGTCGGATCTTTGAGAAATTTAACAAATTCCATAATCTCCTCCTTTGCTTCATCCATGCCAGCGACATCTTTAAATTTAACTTTCACGTCAGTTTCCTGATTAAACAATTTGGCCTTTGATTTTCCTATACCAAAGATCCCTTGAGAGCCAGCTGCTCCACCAGCTCTCCTTGTAATATAGAAAAGAGCACCAGCAAGTAGTAGCGTCGGCGCAAAATGCAATAGAGTGCTCATAATGCTAATCTCGTCATGATAAGCAACAGGAATACGCTCCGAAGGTGGAATGTTCAATTCGTTCTGTGCATCATCCAATTTTCTCTCAAATGCCTCGACAGAACCAATACTAAAGTAATATGTAGCTCCAGGGACAGTAGGCGCATTAGGATACATCTGGCCCGTTGCATTAGAATGTAGATATACTCTCGCCTTTTTTTTGTTTAATACAACTAACTTATCCACCAGTCCCTTCTCCAAAAATGCAGTTCGAAATTCTTGCCATGTGATCTCCCTCGAATTTTCACCTCCACCGACTACTCTATATAGAATGTATGCAGAGAATATTAAGGGAAGTAGTGTATTCGCATTCAATGTCATGGTCCACATTTCCTTTGGTTGTGGAGGTGGTTTAGGAGGTGTATTCTCAGAGCCATCCTGTACAGGCGACGCTTGCCCACGTCCTTTATTGAAGAAATTCTCGAATCCCTTGGGAACCTTTGCTTTGGTTATTGGAGGATTATTCTCTTTATCCTTATCTTTCTCTCGAGCTCTGATTTCTTCGGGGTTTTTACCCTTATTGTCTGTGAAAAAGCCTCTATCCGCGTTGGAGGACTGATCTTTCTTGTGCTCCGCGTTGGAGGGCCGATCTTTTTTGTGCTCTGCGTTGGGGGATCGGTCTTTTTTGTGTTCGGCGTCGGTGGTATATTTCCTGTGTTGATCTCTACTAACAGGAAATTCTGAACAAGTTATTTCTAATTGATTACGTATTAGTGGTTTTGCTGTCTTGCCAGAGAAAAAGCCGCGTATGAGCAGGCGCGTTCTATTCGACGAATGAGTTCTGGTTAGACGGTAAGAGCGTGCTATATAGGCACTCATTATATGCAGAATAGTGATGGGGAAGTAATGGGTTAAAAATGTTTAAAATCCACTAAGCATTTATGAAAAGAAAAGAAACTAGCACTTTTTAGATCCGCCATGTGGTGTCTTATTACAATTATAGTTTTTGTTGCAGGAGCGTGACTTCTGTATTACATCTCCCGCCAGTTAAAATCTTTGCTGTTCGATAATATTCTAGTTCGCGTTTTAGCCTTCTTGGTCCTCGATACATACCTATCGTTATATTCAGAATTGAGCGATTGTGTTTTAGAAACTTGGAGTTTTATTGCTGATATTTCTCTCTCACATTTTGTATTTATATATTTACGGCGAACAATCGCACGATTAATGATTGGATGATATATAAACTTGTTCTAACTACAGATTCCTTGACAATGCGGTGATTATGATACTTCGATATCAACATAATCAATTGTTCAATGCTACGTCGAATATGCCATAGTCATAATTGTACGATTGTCTACTAGTAATAGTAAAAAAAACGCATAGTTAAACAAGAATATAACGACAGAAATATTTTGATTAAGGACTCTTCAGTCCAATGCTTCTCCGCTCTCTTTAATCTGCAGCCATGCTCACAATCTAGTATGTGTCGAGTCAACAATCACTCTTGGAACGGGGCTGCGGCTCCTCATACTTAATTAAATATAATGGCAGTTAGTAACCTTTAAACTAAGATTTACTACTCACGACCTAGTGTCGATCGATAGACCTAGACGGTTACTCGAATATGCTCGTTCTCTTCAAAGATAATGCCTTTCTTCTTATTTCTTCCTTTATCTGCGTATTCTTGGCTAACTGTTGGGCTGATATTTCTAAGATACGATAAGCGTCAGGGCAATCTGATTAGATAGTAAGCGTTAAAACATCGGTGCAAAGCATCGCATTATATCCTATTAAAGCTTCAAAGAGAAATAAGTTATCAAAACGGGACCCAAAATCATGAACGACAATGACTATGTAATAGACAAGTAAGTGTAATAAATATCGTAAATTAAGTGTTAATTTGAGTGTCAAGCTAGGTATTATAGAAGACTGGCTTATTAATTATTTTCTTTGTACTAATAGAATGTTTCGGATAGAGCAATAGTATATATGGATAGCAACATAATAAATTTGCGTAAAGTTATTTATAATAATCAAGCTACTTTTTCGCTTTCAGTATACAAACGGTGTTGACCTCGTCGTCACTCGTCGGGCATTATGAAATTATGTTCAAGATTAAGGCGGCTGGTAATTTAAAAATGACTGGGTCTGTGATAAAAAAAATTTTCGTAAAGAAAAAACGCCTGATAAAGAGTAAGGTAATAAGCGGACGCGCTGATACCATGTGGTGAGAACAACTTTAAGACAGACTACCAAACCAAATTTAGCTTACATACAATTTTAATCGCGATCAATTTATGCAAGACCAAGAATTACACTCTTGACAAAATGGGGAAAGGGGTGACTGTTTACATACGCGTCCAACTCACAGGTACACATGTAATATTTCAGGGCGCCCGCAGCATAAACAATTTTTTCGCGTAAAATGGAGAATATATTATTATTATTACTTGCGGCCCAATCGGAAGTCCCCCGTCCCATATTTCAGCAACAAATATATAAATACTTGCCCTCCCCTCCATGGACGCTAACAGACAACTGTACGTGGTCCTTAGTCCTACTGGCTGGGAGGATACTAGCTAGGATACTTAGTCCTATGGCTGGGAGGATACTGGCTAGGGTACTTAGTCCTATGGCTGGGAGGATACTAGCTAGGATACTTAGTCCTACTGGCTGGGAGGATACTGGCTAGGATACTTAGTCCTACTGGTTAAGATACATATTTGATATGCTGCCACCTCAGCTCGTGAGTGAGGGATGTTTACGAACGTGGTAGATGTCAAGCAAGCATTATCGAATACAATCTTTTCTAATGCAACATCGCATAATTTTTTGTAAAGTCCTAAATGGTTTTGATCCCCGAGATGGTTGATTGATCCTGTTTAGGCAAACCCACTTGATATGCTGCCACCTCAACGTGGTAAGTGGGTGACAACGTTTATTTACTATAATGAACGGCGAAGAGCAGCATATTGATAACTGACTGTGCTATATATTATTGATGTCATACATGCGAATGTCACTTTCGATAAATATGGACGATAATGACATCTCCGATCTGAAGTTACGCAGAAAATATATACGTCGTCATTTAATATTAGTCTCACAAACTGTAACATAATTCCACCCGCTGTTGTAAATAATCCACAAAACTGACATCTCGAATAGTTATATAAGAAGCGCGACTCTCTGTTAGAATCTGTGTGTTCAATTACTGTCAATTATAATCTTTAATAAACGAGTAGTTTTTTATACATTATTGATAATTCGTTCTTGGTTTTCAGTATAATCGTGGATCACTAATAGAAATATCCGCGTGGATATTCTCGTGGCATTACGATTGTTATTCGCTTAAGTGGGACTGCATTTTAGATAGATACCAACCGTGCCATCATTCATGTGACGCGTTGAGATGACATTGCGTTAGCCGATTTATCGGCATTTTATAATGGCATTGTTACTATTCTTGGCAATTGTTACAGATGAATGTATATTTGAACATGCAAAGAATCAAGGATAAAAGACATCTCGTGTATTCATGTCTACGGAAAAGAATAAAGAAAAAGCTAAAGAGTTACTTACTTAGACAAGAATGCAATACCTTCTGGAGGGACAGGAAATCCGAGATTAGTGAGATTATTATGTCATATTTAATTACAAGCTTGGTGTACTGGCCAAACAAGACTACGATGGAAACTAATTACACGACTTAACGTCGGGAGTGCGACGTGAAACTCTACGGAACAATGCGGCCGGTCTCGCTAACATGTCAGTGTATTACACGTAAATTCCTCATTGCTAGATGACTCAACTTCAATTACCTAAATCTTATTTGTTAACTCTGAAAATCAAGTTTATATTATGCTCATAGACTCAGTTAATAATCGACCTGATATCCCTTGTTCTACTTGGATAATCTAAAAACTCATTCCCATTCTTTGAAGTAATACAAATGTAGATCTTACAATGGGCCTTACTGTTCAACGTAAAAAATAGAGCAAATTTACTTGGTAATCTTTTGAAGTAAGAACTTCCTGCCTGTTATTATGCGAAGTTTCATATTTCTCAAAACTGGCAGTGCGTTGAGATTGAGGTGATCACGTCTCCGTGCATTCACGCATTTGGACAGCTCCCGTAACCTTCGTGACATTATTATGCGAAGCAAGTACAAAGTCTGTTCTAACAATTTGCTCTCGCACTCAAAATTAAAACAAACGTTACCATGAGACCGCTGTACCATAATGTCTATTTTTCTAAGAATATACTACAATATCAATTGATTTTCCTGCATATATAGGTTGCAATTGTTTGTTAATGTAAGTGCTAAACGTCGATCTAGGAGTACCGTAAAATGTCTCTGCATGAGCAGCAACCATTGCATCCAACATTGGAATAAGATGACTGGCGAGTGGAGCCTTATCCTCAATATTTCGTAACGGTCTGATCTCATCCAATTCTTCTTGGAAATCATCCAAAACGAACACACATGGAAAAGTATTAAAGAACTTAAATAGAAGAGAATTATTTCGAGGCATTTTGGCATCAGTAGCAATATAAATGATAGTATTAACGCCAGGATCATTATCATCCAGCTCCTTGTGGCATTGAATTTTAGGACGAGAAATCGGAACAACGGCACGACGCGTTTTAGTCGAATCTGGGAACACGTCATTTGTAGCAGCCTCAAAACTTTCTGATTCTAGCGGTTTGATCATGCGCTTATTTAAATCAACTGTCTCATCTTCAAGTATGTCCTGATCGTGAGTACCCCCCTCCAATTTGTCGACTACATCAGGCGATAAATTAGTCCTAGCGTCAATTATCGTATGGTACATACGGTCAAGAGTCATTCTTGCTGTCCTCATGAAGAAACCGTCTCCAACCCGCATGTGTAATCCAATAAAGTTACCCGCGCCTCCTATTTTATCCACAATACGTGCAGCTAACTTTGTAAGAATGGCATTCCTATTAACAAGATGTTCCTTGATGAACTTTAAGTGTTGTTGGTTTTCCAGTAAATCAGGAACGACCCGAAAAGTACCAAACAATGAACCCGTTTGGATTAATTTATGTTCAACACGTTTCAAGTCCTCTACAAAGATAGATCGCGCATACTTGTCGAGTCCAATCGCACTGTCGTTCGTATCATATATACGATAATCCCAGAGACGATTATCTTTTAAACGGTACGTGTCATCATGAGTAATACCCAACCGAGAATGGAGCCACTCAACCGACATGTCCCATCTCTCGACAAAACTGTGCCATCTACGAATCGGTTCCATATCCACCAGGAACTCCCAAGAGACTTTTGTGTTCAAATAATAATTAAGACACTCGGCTGGTATCGGATAATCACTCGGCACCTTCCCGCAATGTTCCAATCCCCTCTTTGTAATCGTCAATAGACGTTCATACATTCTGTCAAATTCTGCAAACGGAACTGGGGGTCCTAAGAATAGCGGCGGCAATAACAAAGTCCGATTAAGCATCTTTGCAAGCAACAATGCATTCTCTAAAGCAATACGTTGATTATGGTATCCACTGTGTGTCCAGTATGATAAAAACTTCTCTCCAGGGCGAATAACTATCTCCCTATGTTGTCTCACTTTAACATCCTTTGCAGTAGCGTGTTCGTCATTGGGAACATGTGGTTTGATTTCATATCTATTGTCCACTTGGAAAGTATTATTTTCTGAAGGCAATCTGCTTGAAAGCGAGATTAGAGCTAATAGAGTAAAAAATATACAAGCTCCAGCGAGCAATATTATACGGAATCCAGTAAACATAATTAAAGCATGCTAGTAATAATGCCAAATGTCTATTAATAGTCACGGGAAATGTCCCCTCGACAAGTATTTTTTGGTGTAACATGAGATGCAAAGGATGCGACAACATTAAATTGCCTTTGACCTTATACAGATTTAAATCTCCACCTTTTGACCACTCTACGTTGACTTTGCTTAGACCCGAAAACGTCTACTTTTTTCGTATAAAGGCTAAGATCTTCCTTCAATTATGCTTGATTAAGTCAGTTTTCCTTCGTATTAATGGCGAATAGAAAGTGCTTCAAAATGTCTTATGGCCGTAAAGGTGAGGTGCTTTATTTGTAGTCTTTGGATGTTTGCTTAAGACATGTCGCCTATTAACAACGGCAAACGCTCATGCAAAGCGTCGTATAAGAACGTTTTAACAGATTCTCGTTTAGTTTGTTGTGCAACTGATCGAAAGCAAACTCTGACAAGTTTTGCAGAGATGAGGGAAAGAAGATTCCATAAGTAACAATACTAATACATATACATGTATGGATAAAGCGAGAGGGAAATGCGAAATCTGAGACTAGTCTGTTAGCAGGCTACTAAAGATTCCCTTATATACTTTGAAATACAACTTGCGATCTCATCACTAACTCAACAACCAAGAATCCTATGCTTATAAAATTTACATGCATGTTAAACGTAACTGTTGTCAATGTGTTGGCAAAAAATTAACACGGAATATTAAGTACGATTTGAATTTGGGTATACCGATTGGCTTGATTTTTCGAAGACGCGAAATTCGTCGTCAATCATCATTACTTCAATAACAAAGAATCCAATGCTCATATAAATTATATGTTTGTTAACCATAACTGTTGTCGAGGTGTATACCAAAAATTGACACAGAATATTAAGTACGATTTAAATTTCGATATTCCGATTCGCTTGAACGCGAAAAATCGATTTTAGTCATAATCCGGAATAGCGCACCAACAAAGAATACATATAAATTATATGTTTGTTAACTATAACTGTTGTACGACGGTATTAGATAATTACCTTACACTGGATCATTAGGAAATACCCTCTAAACCACCCACTCAAATCAACACCTCCATCGCCCGGTTCATGCCTATGGATATAAATAGAAAATGAGTAAATGTATCATCATAGTTATTAACCAGTTGAAGAACGTTCACAGCAGGCCGTCTGGCCACGATGCGCTTTCAATTCAAATGGTTAATGTATCCTATTCACCACAGACCCGGTATTGTTCCAGACGGCTTTTCGGCAACGGAGAAATCGAACGTTCACATACAAGTAGTTATTACATCAAGAATTAAGTAATGTTTAAAGATATCCTATTCACCACAGACCCGGTATCGTTCCAGACGAGCTTTTCGGTATGGAGTCTCGTCTGAAACTCCAACCTAGTGGCAGCGTACTTTCAGATATCTCCACTTATCCATATAAGGGACAATGTAAGTCTATGCGTTAGAACTTGTCAGGCAAGGATCGAAACTCCAAATGTCGTATGAATAATATCTGTATATGTGATTTAGGGTGAGCAACTATATAATTCTATGTGTTTGTGCTCTCACAAAGCTTCGCTGCAGTAATTGACGATTTATTGTGGGGGCTGAAGCTGAAGCTGAAACGTTCGTGACCTGAATTGATCACGTATTATAATTAATACAGGGAGCTAACGTATGTGATGTTTGTTGAACAGCCCAGCGGGCACGCGTCCTTGTAACGTGACCGTTCTTTGTTAATTGACCTTCACCTTCGAACGTTGCTGCACTTTGGTTCTAGGCTTCGCTTTATTAGCGCCCATTGTCTTTATACCGCCTTCGCCCAAGCCCTCACTGAATCTTTTGTCATAATGAAATTAAAAGATGGATGCCTTGATTCCTTGAAATTTCGCGGTAAGACCAGGAGTGGCCAAATTCTTACAGTAATCCTTACGGCGCGTTAATTTTCGTGATTGTACAGCCTTCTGGGAAAAAGAAGACAGGCCTTCCTTAATAAAGTTCTTAACGTACCGACTCCTATCAAGTGAATTGAAGGACAAGAAACCGAGCATAGTTACTATAATCGTGAACTACACAAATCAGTTTGCATTATCCCGACGCGAATTCCGGTATCGACGGAACGTAGCCAAGTGGGGAACAAAGTTTTAAGGCAAGTATTCCCATTCTACGGTTAATTCCACAGATAATGCCATCACCAACTACCTTGCTGGTTGCGGCTTGCAGTGGGAAATGCTTTGGCTTGTTGATGAGCACACCAAATCGTGTGTGCAGCGCCCAGCAGACTACTTTGTGGGTTGCTTCGGCTTGTCCGTGATTACAATATATAGTTGGTATTCATAATTGAAAGCCGTTATCTATCATCGATAACACCGAAATACAGTATGTCGTTATCCAATCAAGCGAAAAACCCTACCGTACGTATACTGTACAAATGGAGTATAATTACTTCTTTATAGAGTATGAGGCACTTTTATATGATGTGCAAATCTGATCCATATGTTTAGGGGATCGGGGCCTAGTTTTTGTGTGCTAGCGCGTCAATGATAGTCAAAGATTATACGTGGGTGGTTCAAAAAGTTCTTGCCGCCTGACTTTATTTCGAAAATAATTTTAAAATATTCCTTCAAAATAGTCTCCTACATTTATACGTTTTTGTAATTTTTTCCACCAACTTTCAACATTCCTTTTGTGAGACACCGTAAACAACTGCCTGAAGGCCTTATGGATCAAGGGTCATCTTCCAAGCAGTCTCTACCATTATTGAAAGTTTTAACCAGCTGTCAAACCGTGCGTAATGTTAGTGCTTTATGTTTGCAAGATTTATTAAATTTACTAAAGATCTATCGCGTCTTGCCATTTCAACAAATATGGTATTGGTTCACCTGAAATGCAAACCAACGGTTTGATGAACGAACTTTGAACGAAAAAATTTCGGAGATTTTATTTGGTTAGTGTTAGGTTGTCATAGGTTATCAGCCCGTAAAACGATGCGGCAAGAACTTTTTGAACCATCCACGTATTAAGGCAATTAAATTCGACGCGTCTGTTTAAGGAATTTCTTATAATTGTTCCAGCATCTCTTAGCGAACGAGTCCGCTTGATTATTGTATACAGTATTATTGTAGACAGTAAGTTTTCACTAATAACCGTATTATTAATTATTAGCAGCTAATTAATGTATTAGTTAAGATAAATATACAATGAATAGAGACGCACTATCAAAAACATTCTTGATACGTTCTTTATATTCCGGTCTCTTCGATTGGTATAGCCCTGTAATTAAACGACTCCCCAAAGTGGTGAAATTGACGTCGGTCCTTATTGATCTCGCATCTAACACTTGATAGCTATGTCACTGTATTTGTGGCCATAATTCTCATCAGCTAACCGCCATAGATGTCGCAATGTCTTTGTCAAAATATCAGAGAGCTTTCTTCAATACTTAAGAGCGCTTTCACATTGACATATTGCATTCATTGAAGAAGAAAACTTTAGGATAGTGTCACGTTGTTTAGCATAAAGGCTAAGAAAAGATCCGAGCTCCTCAATGATGTGTTATTGCTTCCATTGCATGCAATTGATACATTTGTTGTAATTAATATGACAAGTAAACTAATACTTTACTTATCAATTTTTTCTATAATGCAAACAACATAGATCAGTGGAATATAAAGCTAAAATAATTGTTTATAACCTTTTTATTGGCTATAATTTAGAATAAGCAGACAAACTCATTGACAAGAAAAAAGGAGAGATTGGTTCATTTGCAAAAGGACGTCTTTGTAAATGTGACGTCCACATATTTTTACTGAATCCCCGTCCAAATATGGTAACGTTCTGCGATTCTGGCGCCAACTTGCCTAATCAAATATTCTTTAGATAATGTTTTAAGCAAAGCAACAACTATGAGCGCTTTCGTTAATAGAAATTAGTTCTCTGTTTATTATTTTTATTTTGGAATTAAAGGTGGGAAGAGAGGTTACCCGCTTTCAGGTGCCATTACAGGTCAAGTGACACTCACCAATAACACCAATAACTAGCACCAAGGCTATATTATATATTTACTATTAACATTGACATAAAAGTACTCATCTGGCCCGTGCTTCACGATAGTAGTGGGTAGTAGTGGATAATTTGCAAATTATTAAAGTAGACAACAATAACTTAGACTATACAAATATATCGCTGTCATTGGTACTTAGGCCCAGTTGATTATTTATCTGATCGTGTTTAGAATGAGGTTTATTTAATCCTGGTGTCATAATAACAAATCAATAGTACATGAATTTATATGACACATTTATTTATCGTTCAATGAAAAGTTTTGTAGTTACAAAGAATGAGAAATCAACATCAAAAGTAAAAGAAAAGTCAAATACTAATCAGTTAAATATTTAAAGAGTGGTGAATGTATATAATATCAAATGTTCAGTATGATAAATGACACTTCAATAGATATCTATCATCGCAAGTCCAAATACAGTATTATGTAGTAGAGGTTATATTTTGCTCTGAAAGGAATTCCCAGTAATGCTCGAATATTGTAGTTGTGAGACTGGTAGTGGAGTAAATATGTCGTTTTCCTGTTTACCAATATCTGCCATAGTCTGAAGTATGGGATCTTTGAGAAGACGCTGGACAAAAGTATCTGTTGGACGACGGCGAGTTAAAGTGAAAGAAGGAAAAGTGGATGCTCGTGGATAATCAGGCCGTGATTGACGTTGGGTCGAGGAGTTGTTCGTAGTCGAGGTAGTCAGTGACATAGTTGGTTGGAGTAAATGCATATATGTTGTATCGAGTCCAGATATTTGAGGGTGCGTTTACTTTCGAATGGTGTTTGACGCTTTGCTTTGACACAGAAACTTGGGTATTGCGTTTTGCTTTTTGATTATTTACTGCTGAATGTGCAGTTTCATGTATGTATAATAAATCCTGTAGCAAGTTCTGTTTGATTGATTATATGTTTGAGTTAGTGTCGGCGGCGTTATTCCTCTGGTGGATGGATTGAAAAGGAGAGTAAAGATGCGTACTTGAATAAAAGAGACAATAATACAGTTTTATAGTTTTTGATTCAGAGACAGATTCTATGGGGGAGCCAGAAATTGATGCATATCGACGACTTTATATAAATTGCGTGGGAAGAAAGTTTGAATGGATAGGCGTATGTTGTCGATGTAACAATAACCTACCCCACATGAACAGACAAACTCGTTGTGATGTTGTGATGGGATAACTTTGAGTAGCACAAGATGCAACGTTTGATCGTCACGACGGCGACCCTGAACTAGCACCTGAAATCTTGTTCCGTGATCGTTCACAAATGCTCATTTGTTATCAGTGCAGATCGTCACATTCTTCGATACAGAGGCGAGCACACATCTTCAACGCAAGAATGGTTATTTGTTTCGACAAGAAATATGTGCATGATGGTAGTACGCGTCTCAATATCACTATGCCAAGTCGCACAGCATTATGCATGCTTCGCCACCAGTCGCCTCGAATGACAATAGATTACTAACAGATATAGATTACTTATTCATTACAAACGATAATCTCGGAAATTGCCAGTCATTGTATAATACATTCACGTGCTTCTCCACATACAGTCTAGGCCGATAAAGACGGTTGGCAAAAAAATAATCCTTATTGAATGCGGGTGCCGATAACCAAGCATCCGCATACGTGGCATCTTTTTTTATCAAAAAATAGAAGATTAGCCCCCGATAATTGTTTCGATTAACTTATTTATGGACAAAAACAAATTTACACGAGTCACACAAGCTGGAAAGCCGCTAGGGGGATGCCGTTCATCTGATAAGGATCGAATGCACCGGTTAATTTTTATCTGTCACACTGCATCATAGGTTCTTGCATCGTCTTGGTTGATAATTAATAATGCACCCAGTTCAATTCGACCTTGTCTGATTCGATTCGCTTATACAAACTAGTTAAAAGTTTATCAGACGTCATATTCATGGTTTAAACGACTTTTTTACCGTCTTGGTGGATCACTTTTACTATATTATTTCTATTATTATTATGAATGCAGACGGATTATTAAACCAATCAAACATAGTTCGCCAAATTAGGTTATCGGTAGAGAGTTTATCGAACAAACAGAGTGATATTAGGCTTTATTATTTCGGAGGTAGTGACCCAAGTGCAACTCTTCCCCCTTTGATGCGACAGGGGGCCACAATTTTAAATTCTTATAATTCCTCCTTATTCACATAAACTTTATCTATTTGAAGGTCTGTTCGAGGAAAAAAAAAAAAGACTTGTCAAAAAACAACTGCAACAGTTCAAATGGGCGACGGTTAATCTGCGGTGGGTTCGGGCAAACATTGATTTTTCTGTAGCCTTGTATCACATAATATTGGATGTAGGACAATATCTTATTTCGCTGTATTACAGTTGTTTCACAACATAATGTACCAACCTTGTTATTATTATTTTCGATTTACGCTAATTTAGTGACAATTTATTCTATTATACTCGAGACCACGATTTTTAATTAGCATCATCATGTGAGACATATAAACATGGCGTTTTCTGCATTAGCAACTAGTGGGGCGCGCAACGTTTCAATGTTAAACATCTGACTGGCTGGATGATCATTCATGTGATCTTTAACTTGAGTAAATAAGGGAGTAAATGAATAGAGTGATCATAGTGATCATACATACCATTTGGAGCATAGTCTAAAAAAAACCATTATCGTATTATAGGGATTGCTTTCTCAGCCATTTTGAGTGACCTGGCCCGTTTCACAAGATATTTTATCTGCGGAAACAAACAACTCTTTCTCAAAGACTTAAAAAGTATTTGACGGTATGCTGTTAACCGCAAACCTATTATTATTATAGACTGCAACTTTAATTTTTGACCATGACAAGTACATTACTAACGACCGCAGCAGTTACATTGCAACCTATTATATTAGCAAACCAGCAGCAATCTCTTCTGAGAACGCTAGTTACGTACTATGTCGATTATGGTTAAACCAGAAAGCAAGTCAACAAATTTAGGCAAACTTCGTGTACATTTATCTGGTTTCTTGGGAAATGCATATACCATTTTGTGAGTCGCATAAACTTGCTCAAACGATTAGTGGCATTCCAACTTTTTAAACTATGGTTTGTTTGTTGTCTGTTTGCTCGAGTTGAGATCGGCAAGTATTTTAAAAGTCGGGCCAAAAGCATTTATTGTTATTGCCGATTCGCAATAACCTGATACTAAGCCGTAAAAATAATACCAACTTTCTTGATTTGGTTTTTGTGTAAACAAAAAACACAACTTTATGCGCAATAACTTGTTTAATGCACGAGAGATCCCATGACCTTTGATTCTGCATGATCAAACGTTTCGAGGGGCCGAGAGGGAAATGAGCGCTGTATTGCAGAATAGATAAATAATACATTTATCAATACATTCATTCATTTACTTTTATTTATATTTATTTATTTATACATTGGAAGTTTCCATATACTCTCACATGCAGAAGTTTGTTCTGTATCACTTGCTTGAATTTGTGGCGTCAGCTGTTCGATTGTTGAACAATAGACTCGATGGCTGCCGACAACTCGACAACAGCCATGCAAACTGACTCTAGAGACTGGGCTGATAGGTGGAGACACATAAACAAAATTCTCGATCGTCGAGGACCTTTTTGCGATAACAGTTTCCGTGAAGGATATGAGGTATGCTAATGTTTCGCGCTGACACGTTCCGCTCGATCTTCTCGCTATCCTACTATTACTACTTGTCCCATGTTATTATTTTTTAATTCATCGATCTATTATCACTACACCCGTGATTTTATTCTTTGTTTGCTGCGTGGAACACGCTTAGAACACATTGCTCCCCCAATGTAAAGTCCTTGTTATCGGAGCGGGAGGTCTGGGCTGCGAGATATTAAAAAACTTGGCGCTTTCGGGTTTCAAAGACATTCATGTGATCGACATGGACACAATCGATGTCTCTAATTTGAATAGACAATTCTTGTTCAGGTGAGCGTGAATTGATACGTGCTCTCTTCGACCTTGTCATTCGATTTACTGAAATCTCTTTCCTAGACCTTCAGATGTTGGTAGACCCAAGGCCATCGTCGCTGCTGAATTTGTAAAGAATCGAGTAGCAGGGGTGGTTGTTACTCCGTTGGTATTTTTTACATCTTTGCTGTGAGCCGTTCGCGAATCTGCTCTAGTCTTTCTAACTGTCTCTCGTCCAATTGTGAATTCAGTTACCATGGCAAAATCCAAGATAAAGATGATGATTATTATAAGCAGTTTCAAATAGTTATTTGTGGGCTGGACTCGGTCGAAGCTCGTCGCTGGATGAACGCTACAATTGTCAATCTATCACAAGAGTTGGGAGAAGCCATCCCGATAATTGATGGAGGAACGGAAGGGTTCAAGGGTCAAGCACGCGTAATCATTCCAACAGTGACGTCATGTTACGAGTGCTCCCTGGATATGCTCAACAAACCAACAACGTTCCCTATCTGTACTATTGCCAATACTCCCAGATTGCCTGAGCATTGTATCGAATGGGCTTATGTTCTCGAATGGCCAAAAGTATTTAAAAGTACGTGGAATATATATCAATATATCAATCAATGTTTGTCGGCGTCAAGTTACTTACTACAAACTATATTTTTAACAAATTAGACGAGAAACTAGATACCGACGATCCAAAACATATTCAGTGGGTATTTGAAGCAGCATTGGAACGAGCGAGGCAATTTAAAATCGCGGGAATCACGTATTCACTCACTCAGGGAGTTGTAAAAAACATTATTCCGGCTATTGCATCAACAAATGCTATCATTGCGGGTATGCATATTGCCCACTGTTTTTCCACTCTTGTATTCCATATGTTGACATTCTCGTTAAATTTTTTTTTGCACAGCCGCCTGTTGCAATGAAGCGTTCAAGATTGCTACAACGTCCGCTCCTTATCTTGATAATTACATGATGTACACTGGCAATGAAGGCGTATATACCTACACTTTCCAACATCAGAAGAAGCCAGACTGTCCAGTGTGTGGGGAAAACTCTGTCAACGTTGATGTAAACAAGAACTGGACTGTGGAAGAATTTATTGAATGGCTAAAAGAGAAACCAGATGCGTAAGTTGATTGCATAACAATTTTCTAATGTAAATGTTGATGTGAAACCAGATCCTTAATTTTAATCAACATGTTTTATTTTACTAGTCAATTGAAGAAGCCAAGTCTAATGACTGCAGATAACAAAAAGATATATCTTCAAGCTCCACCTATTCTGGAGAGATCAACAAGACCGAATCTAGAGAAGAAACTTAGCAGTCTAATCGAAGATGGCGATACGATCATTGTCACTGATTCTACATTGCCGTTCTCGTTACAGCTCGTAGTATCATTAATATAATTAGACAAAAACGTTACTACTACAAATAACCCTGTCATAAAAACCTAATTATAAACATTCCTGACAGTGTACATATTGCGATTCAATTATATTTTCTATTGGTAACGAAAGTAGATCTCCCTACAATAGGCTGCGTATTATGTTATTCGGATTTGCTTTTCGCAGCTTCGGTAATCTTTTCATCTTCCGGAACGAACGTAGCAAAAATTGAAAAAATAAACAACATGGCTACAGCCCCGACGATATAGCACGATTTACTACCGACCATCCAATACAAACTACACGCAGCAATTGGCCCAATTGCTCTTCCAAGCTGCCCCAGTGAGCGAAATTCACCCAATGCTTGCCCTTTCTTAAGCCCTGCTTCAACCAACTCGTCACATTGCATACTGGCCAAAGACGTCAGGCAATTCACGACAGTAGCGCTGGTAAACGCTAAAAATGTAGCCCCAATATACAACCAACCTATCCCGTTATCTCCTAGAGTCATGCTACCAATAACACCCAATCCAATGGCACACCCAGAAATTCCCTGCATGACTATTCTCTTCTCTCCAATCGAATGAGCTTTACGACGAACATAACCACCTTGGATAATAGCCGATAATATGCCTATAAACCCAAGAAGTATCCCATTCTGCATGTTGGAAAAATCAAACAGATCGAACGTCAAGAATGTAAGAGTAAACTCCATTCCAGAGAATATAAACAAGTACAAGAAATGAATCAGCTTTAGCAGACGAAGAGTTTTCAGCCTTTGCGCTCGCTTCCGATCCATTTGCAGCAGCAAAACAGCAGCCTCATGCGCGCTTTTACTGGTACTCGTCGAATCCTTTGTACTCCCGTCATCAGAAGCAGTTTTCTCTTCCCGCAAATTGGCAGTTTCTGGCAGAAACGCATGAAGATATAGCGTTTCAACCGTGAGCAATACTAGAGCAACAAATGCCGGGGCGGAATATGGATTCAGTCCCCATTCAACTAGACTGGGAAACGTCTTGGCGAGATTTTTTGATGCAAAATATGCCCCGATTGCGGGTCCGATTGTAAAAGAAATAGCAAATGCAATGCCCACTAGAGCCTTAATTTTGACATGGAGTAAAAATCATAGTGGTCGGCATAGTTTGGGAGAAAAGATGAAAAATACCGGTGATGTAACGCGATAAACACTAACCAGCCCTTTCGACCTTGATTCCTGTGTCGTCACGTCGGATACTATCGCAATCGACAGCTGTACGTTGCCTTCACTCAAGCCACCGACTATCCTCGAGCATACAAACCATCCAAAAGACTTGGCAAATACCCAAAGACATGTCGACAGTATGTTTCCTATCTGGTGTTAACATAAGACTGAGTACCAATGACAATTATTGTTCACTGAATCCCTCTATTATCCCAATATACGACCCACCATTGTAACTAATAGTGTAGCCCGTCTGCCATATTTATCAGAGAATGCCCCGATTATGGGTGAAGCGACAAATTGTAGTAGCGAGTAGAGAGAGCCCAGTGCACCACCCAGCAATACAATGTCCCATTTCGGATTATTGCCTGTAGTTCCCCCGATGATACTTCTAAAAAGTCTGATCTGTCTAAGACACCACGACAGTAACGTCGACTACACGGATGGAGAGCCCGAGTCAGACAAATACATATTAATATAGACATTTTAAAATTACTATTGCGTCTACCTCGTCGCCTTCTTCTCGGGCTTTATACTCTTCTAAAAGTCGTGGAAATAAGGGTAATATTATAGTGAACGCAAGAATGTCCAGCAATAACGCGATGAACACTACTTTCACTGTTTTACTCGTGTAATTGGACACGGACTTTATGGAAGATTTATTCATGGGTTATTCAAAAAGATTAGTTTTTTCCTAAGCTCGAACCGAAAATGGAATTTTGGAAAGATCTGACGGTTGTAGCACACAAAACTTCGTCGGGTTAAAAAGTGACGTGTTTTGTGCAATTTCTCTAATAAGTCGATTTGCGGTTCATAAAACGGGCAGTTTCTCTTTCATGTCGGCATTTACTTCCAATGTGGGCATATTTTTTTCTGAACCATTCCATCCGAGAAAGCGTATTAGTATTAGCCTTTACAATATGAGACTTGGACCCCTTTTTTAATTAAGAAAGCATCTCTTATTTCTTTTCATAGGTTAATTCGCTCAAAGTACAGACCCTAATTACTAACGCTAATAAATAAATAACAATTCTAGGTCAGTGTAATGGTCTAGTGGCGTTATGATTCCATAATATTACCACATTTTCGTAATTCCTTTATAACTTTAAGCAGTGGCACGTGTTCAGTTCGATTTGAAAATAACTTCTATTGTATGGTATATGACAACATCCAACTCACAATCTATAAAGAATAATTAACAGATAATACACAATACTAAACAGCCATAATATATACTACCCACATGTAATAAACTACACCGTCTAAGTATATAATAAAATCACATTGGATACCCAAACAATTCTGCTAATTTCAAAAGCTTCTGCTTGTGTTCATCTGTCAGTAAACAAAATGTTAAAAACAAGAATCAAGTGCATTCGTAAACAAAGTTTCAATTTAGTATTGATTGATTTCATACCTTCAAGTGGAGGACTAACAGAGTCTGCTCGCCCAGTAGATGCCGGAACTATAAAATAAAACAATCAAAATTCTTTACATACCCGCTTTTGACAATTGTATGTAACATTGAAACAGTACTTACAAACATTCCTAGCTTCTGCAATCATGCTAGCTCTATGTTTCTCTTCCTCCTCCGTAGCAATATTAGATAGCCCACGTCGTATATAACTCTGAAAATAGAAGCTGGTTGTTTCTAATTGTGCTGATATTTTACTTTCCATTTCAGGGTGCTCTTTCTGGAATTCATACAGTTCTTGAATACCCTATTACAGCAGAAGTAATTAATCATCTCAGTTACTCAAAAGTGTAGTAATTAATACCCTTCACTAACCTTCCTAGACTCTCGTGGTGTGCCGATCTTTTGAAAAATGCGAGTTAATTGAGTGTTCACTTCTAATTCATGAGACCCAGACGTGCGGATGCTCCCTGCTAGCGTTGGAAAGCGGGGTGACATTGGCGTCCGTGGCGAAGTCGGACTCATAGATTCAGAGCCATTGAAAGGAATCTCGCGTTTAGGCATTTCTCGCAGTGGAGGTTCTCTCACTGTTGATTCCTGAATGTCTTGTTCCATCGCCGGAGAGCCGTGTGTAGAGTCATTGTCTGGATAGCTAGAATCTGATCCGATCGAAGTAATCGATCGTATGGATGAAATAGACGTACCTCGACTCTGTATTTTAAAAAATTTAATGTAAGATAAATGATAAATTCTTTTGCAATACAACTATATTGAAAAACCATACATGTGTTGGCTGTTGTTGCTGAGAAATATGTTGATTAAAGTGTTGCTGATGTTGAGAGTAGTTTTGTTGAGGAAGTTGTTGTTGACCAGCTTTCTTCCTATGAGCTTCAAGCATATGATGCAGATAAGGATAGACATAGCTTCTTTGTGGATCTTCTATAAGATCCAAATGATCATATACACCATCACCCAGTCCTGTCACCAATTCAAGCAATAATGTCTTCACAGTGCGAAGAGGCATCTCGCCTAAAGGAACTTTCTCAGTAGCTCTTCGTTTCCATTCTGCAGGTGGAGTTACCAAGAAGAAATTGTTTAGGTCACGAAGTAACATGTTGGGTTTGAGAACCCCGGCCTTCAAATTCTCCTGTACGGTCTTCGCCAATTTCCACAGACATTTCATTATTAATTCAGTAAATTTTACTTGAGCACTAGATGCGGAATCTTCTACGTCACGTAGATTGGCAGACGATGTTTCAAGTATCAAAATCAACGCACTGGAACGGGTTCGAATGGGAGAGAAAAAGTGTTAAAGTTTAATGCCATCAACGTCCAACAGCTTCGGGTTATATAATATATACTTGCCTATACGTTGCATTTCTGTCGCTATTCTCGAGTACTTTGACCATTGCTACATTAAGAGCTTTCGATAATTGCTGTCCACATTCCAGAACTTGTAAATTTGGATCCAATAGCCGGTGTGCTAGTTCTTGCAAAAGCCTTGTCAAATATTCTTGAGAGACTGATACCGCAAGTTCCTTGTTCGAAAATAACAAAACCAATGCATTGACTAAGTGTTTGCATAACCTAATGAGGGTATGTGATTGTGGTTCAAGTTTCGTATAAGAAAAGCGGATTTGAAGAGCGAGAGCATTAACCAGCTCGTCAACATGACCAGCAACTTTTGCAGAAGAATTGTTTAATTCTTTGTCAAAGTCCTTTAACGCTTCGATACTTTGCTGAGGATCAGCATTTAATATTCTATTAATAATATAGTCCATTCTAATCTCGGGTGATCTTTCGGGAGGCACCGCACGCAGTTTGCTAGAAAATGGTCCAGGAATACCACTCCTCGACGGGGCTTCCATAGCGGTAGGTGCAATATGATCTGGTTGATCAATGTCCATAGGCACAACATCTTTATTAGACCCGGCTTCACTAGCAGGGGCAGAATTCGATTGTCCATTTAGAGTATTGCCAGGCTTCCGTAGACGCGAGAACTGTAGACGGCTCGGTGGAGGCAAACCTCGTCCAATACCGGATGGTGGTTGCAATCCTCTTGGAGCACTTGGCAAGTTACTTCCATGAGCAAATGTTGGCAAACTTGATGTAGATGGCGATTCATGTTCCGCAGTTTCTCCGTTCCCATTAGGAATAGAAGATGAATTGAATCCCCCAGCAGGAGCCCCTCTACCCAAACCAATCTGACTCCCTCTACCAAATCCGGGAATACGTCTTACTGGTAACGTTGGTAATGCAGGTGGCATTTCTTCGTCATCTTCCTCTTCCTCCTCTTCATCTTCTTCCCGGCCGACTTTTCCAGAACTTCCGCCTGACGGTCCGCCAAGCCGGCTTTTTGGGCCAGGTCTTTTTCCAATGTCCTTACCTTTGCTGGCACCTCCACTAACAGGACGTGCTGCTTCAATCATTGGCATAATCTGTTGTTTTATCGCACCTTTCAAATCGCCGCACTTCTGAACTACATGATCGTAACCAGCACTATTGATTATTGGTCCTAAACAAGCCTGCGCAGCCTTACGAACGTCTCCATTACGATCAGATAAACAAGACAACATTGGTGTTATTAGCGGTGACAAGTCTGGAGACTTTTTCTTGTCTTCGATGTCTTTAAGACGTTCTGAAAGCCAGTTTAATAGATCCTTTCGTAAAAGTGGATTTTCATTTGCTAGACTAGTAGCAAGAGATGAAACGAGAGGATCAAGCCCACAAGCACTTGCCATTGCATCGAGAGTGCCGATAGCACTGCCGCGAACAGTTGCTTTTTGATCTGTAAGGACATTAGTAACTGGTCCTACAAAAATTTTCACATATCTATCGAAAGGTTTGCCCATTGCTGTAGATATCTTTCCGCAAATCTCTAGCGCCATCATCTGCAGATTTTTATTACTATCAGCTAATCGCGCCTTCAAGGCAGCCGGAAAATCACCTTAAAAAAACCCCGCCCCGAAAAATTGTTAAATCAACAATCAGCAATTCAATGAGTATACAATACAGTATATATATACCTAAATTTGGTTTAAGTCGCTGGTTAGCATCGACTAATGCTTTGACTTGATCCATACCCTCTTTTCTCGTTTTCCATTTGTCGCTGTGACAATCCTACGCATATAATAATCAAGTTGATCTTTAAATATGTTACTGACGACTCGATTCATTCAATATGTACTTACCGCAATTATTTTGCTGGTAATAAGTGCTCCAAGATCGACTTTGGGAAATAGTTCGTCTAATGCATCGCCAGAACTTTTGGCTTCGACCTGTTAAATAGATTAATTTTAAATCAAATCTCGATCGTCATAACTAACTCTTCTATGAAATATGTAGCTGATGTACTGTCCAATAGTTACTACTAATACCAATGTTACTCTTGGAAAATAATGCAGCTGGCTCTTGACTAAAATATTCGTAAAACTTACGCTAGATTTTGTCGGCTGAGGCGGTGCTTGATCAGCAACCTTCTCAAACTCGGCATCGATTGTGGCTAATTGTGTTGGATTTAAATCCTGAATAAAAGTTCGAACACCTAAAGATACAACAACAAAAGTTAGAGAATTTCGACTTGACAAAAAAACATTGACAATTGCGCTTCTCACCAGGGCCAACATAAATTCGTAGAGCACCCAAAACTGTCACAGAATTTGCACGAACAGCCGCATTTGTGTTGCTGAGAGTAAATTTAAGAAAATCAATCAGGTCGCGGACTTGCAAACCGGCAATACCGAATTCCATGATTGCACTATGAATCCACGTGAGACCGTCTGCTATCGTCTTAGGTGACTTTGCCTTTCGTAATGGCTCATACGCTACAATATTATCGATAATTTAAATACCAGAGAATTTTTTTCATTCAGAGGGGAGCGACTGCAATACCTTGTGCAAGTACAAATTGAATTGATGTTTTCTCGGCAAAGCTGGTTAGACATTCACCAGCTGGTTTCTTGAGTTTGATATCACCAAGTTTTTCAGCCAATACTTTCAGAAAACAAATAATTAATATATAAACTTGAATAAATAATACATTAATTTATGTACAAATATCTTACTGGGAATTGCAAGAGAAGCTGCTGGTTTAGAAAACGAGGTTGATTTATCCGAAAACATTTGCATTACGCCAAAGGCCTCAGTCATGACCTTGTGATTTGACAACACAGTATATGAGCAACCCATTGGATCATAAGGCAAAACGCACCAAGACTTACCTGATAATTGCTTTCTTTCCAACCAGGCTTTTTTCTCAAGAAACGAACAACCAACTCGGGATCAACTTCTGCGGGATCCATTGAATCCAAAGTCTGGCGTAATGATGTGATTGCTGAAAAAATCCACCTCAATATCAGAATAAGTTTAATAGTAATATTTATTTCAGAATCTGAAAAAGTACCTGCTAATCTAATCTTCCATTGTTTGTCGCTTATTCCGTCAGTTTCGCTAGAAGGTACAATTTCGCCAAACGTCGCCTCAACATCTTCATCAGAGTATTTGTATTTAACAGGCTCTTCTTCTTTTGCCTTACCACCTTTTTTCGGAGGTGGTGGCGCAGCAGCAGCAGCCGGCTTTGCAGTTTTCACGGATTTCTTTGGCGGACCCGATGGTGCTGATTTGGTAGGTGCTGATGCAGCCTCGGCTTTCTTTTTTGGAGGGCCATTCTGTAATGTAGAATGCATAAGCTTTATACGATCTATAAGACATTGAACTTTATAATAGTACTTACAGGCGATTTGGTCGTCTTTGGCTTGGGTTTTTCTGCAGCGGCTGGTGCAGGAGTGGGTCGTTTGACAGTAGTTGCTTTGACCTTAACTTCAGCTTTTTCGCAAAATTCCTTTGCTTTTCCTTTTTTTATCTCATCAAGCCCCTCCAGAAATGGTATCATTGCTTTGTCTCCGACAATTTTCATCATAGTTCCTAAACCTTCCATTGCGGCAACACGAACCGGCTCCGCGCTGTCCTCGCAGGCTTTCACCATCATTTCAGAAAGAGCTTTGGTTTCGGTTTTATTTGGGGCAACTTTTGTAATCTTCAGACACCGTACAAGCCATTTAATTGATTCTGATTTTACTTGGGGATTCTTGTGTTTACCCGCAGCTACTATTTCCTCCACAACGTCAGATAGCGTGACCTTAAATGAAGCAAATACTTTATATGAACTGAAGACTAAACAGCAATTAAATTTTCTGCGCGTGTGCGAAACTTACGGTCACGAAGACTGCGTCAAGTGCCTTCGCTAGTGTATCGGATACATTTTTTTTTTTCTCTTTCAATTTTTCTACGATAGGCCCTACGACCTGAGACGAAGCCGTCATTAACGTATACTGATACTATTTACAACCATATGCATTCGGAAACTTACTATTGATTTGTATTTAGCAAACTCATTGCGTAAGCCTTTTGCCAAAATCTCTATTATATTTGCTGCAAGTGATACCACGATAATATTGGAATCGCTCATTCTCTATTGAAACGCAATAATTAGTAAGGTCAAATCTTGAAGATAATGCTATTTATATTTGTATCTCTCTTGGTTTGTCGACATACCTTTGCAAGAGCAGTAACGAGGTCCGAGAAGTTACCATCAGCTATTCTAGGAGTATTGCATATTTCAAGCAGACCATCCAGTGCCTCCTTCCGTTCTTTCCATTTTGTAGAGCCCTAAATTGTTATCAAGTTCAAATCAAAACTGTTACGTATAATTAAACCTTCCAAGACACAACTTACCAATTTTGTGTAAAAGTCTTTGGCCATTTTCCCCAAAACATCGACAGGTTCGGCCAAATCAAATGCATCAATTTCCTTTTCCTCTTCAGCTTCTTCCTCTTGCGCTAGAAATCATATTATTGGTTAATCGAAATTGTCGAAAATTAAGGCGCCAAATTAGGTTGGTAGCAACGAACCTTCAGCTTCTGCCTCGGCCGCGGCCGCAGCTTGTGACCTAAGTAATCGTAGTTGTTTGGGCTTTTCGGGAGGTAACTTCTCAAAGGCCTCATTCAATTCTTTAACCTATTGTCGGTTCTTCTTTTAGTTATATCGAAATTAAATCCGTAAGCAGTTAAGCGCATAAGTACCTGCACAGGCTTTAACTCTTGTAAGTGTGGATTGATTGCTTGGCCCAACCATTTATACAATTCTATCACAAGTTGTGTTCCCTGAAGAGAATGCAATATGAGAATATATTCTATGCTTGGTTTTTAATAATCCGAAAATACATTAAACCTACCTCCGTCCTCACGGCTTTATCTGTATGACCGAATATTTTCGGAAGAGTCTTTAGTATTGGTTTGACGTTGACAGTCTTTGCTCCATAGTTGCTTTCATAATACGCTTTGATCAGATCGTTTGGTAGAAAAAAACTACGACACATTGCAAAAGCGAAACAAATGTAAGACTGAAACACACCTTATTATTTCCTTTAAGGCGGATACAGTAGTAGCGACTAGTTTCGGTTGTTTGGCATTTAAGCCGTTTATTACATCTTCCTGCAAGCAATACATGATGAATTACTCACTTGTCTGAAAGAGAATGATAACGAAATAAGCGACACAACATACCACAACAGGATCGGGAACATCAACTTCTATAAACATTAATATTACGTTGACAGCTTTTCTTTTTGTGCCTGCACGAGCCGAACCAAAGCCTTTTTCCACAACAGCAGGCACCACAGAACTTCTTGCTCTGCAATAGTCAATTGACGACAAACATGAACAGATAAACTTGTTAATGTAATAAATACCGAACACACAAAATACTAATAGACGCTTCTTTCGTATAATGTTAATAATGTGTTATGCGATGAGACGCGACCCGTGTATTGGAATGCCAGAGGGACTGTACCTTGTAGGATTTGGGGCATTTTGGACAAAAGCCAGCAACGCGGTTAAGCCAGTTTCTTGTGCTACGGCGTTCGCGTCTGTTGCAATGTTTTTCAGAACACCTTCGTATGTCTTGAAATCGTTCTCGGCTTCACTCGTTTCCCAGAGTTTGGTTAATTCTTCGTATGCACTAACCCGAGCCTTCCATACCTAACAATCGGCGAATGTGATTAAACAAGCGAAGCAATTCAAACATCCGTGGCTTTTCTAAACAAGAAGGAACACCAACTTTATGTTTGACACGCTCAGTAAGCGGCAGGGCGGAGAAGTCTTCCTCCGGTGTTGCCATATTGAAAATTTTCACTTGTAGGCGCGAAATCAATACAAACGATAATAATATTCGCTGTTTTTTAATGCAAGGGTCGACAAGTGAGGCAGTTTGTGTTACATAATGACATGCATCTGTGCGTCACATTCTGAGCCACAAATCATCTGATCTGCTACGACATTTGGGAGTGACAGTATTCTCTTGCTTGCAGGCCGTACGCTTACAGGAAGACGAAAGACGATTTGAAGCATTTTACAGAAGTCCCAATCCGGGAAGCTGCAGATGTCACACTGTCTGTAAAAAAAAGTCCAAACTGCGACGAGTATGAGGAAGCTGTTCAGACGGATATCTCGTCTATTGGGTCTTTGAATCAAACCTGTCAAAATTCGATAATTTACGTAACTCGCCATTTTATGTCAACATCCTGCAAACCTGCACGGAACATGTACGGTAATAACTGGTGTTTGTAACAGATAAATGACCCAAGCACAAAAGAATTTATTGCCCGAATAGGATTAAGGCAATTGACTGGCCGACGAATAGTCCCGACCTGAGAACTTGTGGCAAAATATCGAACATTTGAAGCAATTTTTAACTGAGGAATTGGAAGCAAGCCCTACTGAAACAGTAATTAATTTAGTCGGTCTATGTGAGCTAGTCATAAAGAAATGGTGACAGAATTCCCTACTAAAAATTTTTTACGTATCTTTTAGGGCTTTTTACAGTGAGAACGGATTACCGTATTACTGAACTAACGTTGTACAACATTTAACTAGGTTTTATACTCACGATCTGTATATTATCGGTCTGTATACGCTGGCTGTCCCTGGATTATTGTGTAACCTCGAGTATCTCTACGATTTCTTGGATGGGATTAATCTCAAAGCCTATCGAAACGGGAATTTATCTTATCTAAAACTACTAGTAATAATTAAACAATAATCCTGAATGCAAAAGTACTAAATAGAATTAATTGGCAAGGATTAATTCTATTCACCGCTGACGGGGAAGGCGTTTTTAACACTTCGCAAGTATCATTTATCAGGGAATAAACGAATTAATTATATTTGAATCGGATTTTTATTAGAATAAAGAGAACTATTCTATTAGCAACGTCTTGCTGAAGATATGACTTGAATGATGTGATCGGAACGATGATTTTTAGCTACGACTCGTATTTATAGTTTCACTAAATTGTCATTGGATTGTTCAGAAAATTGGATATAACGGGACAATCTAATTTTAGTTGTCCAGATTTAACGGAATAGTTTGTGCGTCTGTCCAGATTTTTAGCTCGATCTGGTAGACAACTGTGCTATGTTGCGGAATCCGTGTGACGGAGCGGAAATCACTGAGTATGAGGAATATGTCGTACTTTAGGCCTCGATCCTGACACAGACATAATAATAATAAACATGACTTCTATAATCTTTGAGGATAAACCAGAAAAAAATGTTCTATATGATGCTTGTTTCAAAGCATGTGAAAATGCAGCCACTGAACAAGGAGAAAAAGATAAACAAAAGGCAGTTGAATTGTATCAAAAAGCAGTTGAACAAGGAAATGCCAGTGCACAATATAATCTTGGTTGGTGTTATCAGTATGGAACTGGAGTAGAAAAAGATGAACAAAAGGCAGTTGAATGGTATCAAAAAGCAGCCAATCAAGGAAATGCCAGTGCACAAAATAATCTTGGCTGGTGTTATCAATATGGAACTGGAGTAGAAAAGATGAACAAAAGGCAGTTGAATGGTATCAAAAAGCAGCTGAACAAGGAAATGCTACTGCACAAAATAATCTTGGTATGTGTTATGAGTATGGAGCTGGAGTAGAAAAAGATAAACAAATACAAAAGGCAGTTGAATTGCATCAAGTACAAAAAGCAGCTGAATGTGCTGCAAAATGTAATCTTGGTATGTGTTATCAGTATGGAACTGGAGTGAGAAAAGATGAACAAAAAGCAGTTGAGTGGTATCAGGAATTAGCTGAACAAGGTGTTGCTGATGCACAATTCAAGCTTGGTTATTTATATAGAACAAGTATTAGCATGAAAGCAGATTATCAGAAAGCTTTTGAATTATATCAAAAAGCAGCTATGCAAGGAAACTCTGCTGCACAAAACAATCTTGGTTTGTCTTATGAAAAAGGAATTGGTGTAGATAAAAATGTTCAAAAAGCAGTTGAATTGTATCAAAAAGCAGTTGAGCAAGAAAATGTTTCTGCATACACTAGCCTTGGTTTATGTTACAAAAATGGAATTGGAGTAGAAAGAGATATTCAAAAGGCTATTGAATTGTTCCAAAAAGCATCTAATCAAAAACATGCATATGGACAATATAATCTTGGTTGGTGTTATGAGGAGGGAGTTGGAGTAAAACAAGATGAAAAGAAAGCTATTGAATTATATGAAAAAGCTGCTGAGCAAGGGTACATTAAGGCACAAAATAAGGTTTATTTTTTTAAATATAATAGTAAATCTGAACTGAAAAGGAAGATTCAAGAATTAGCCAAAATTTATCCAGCCCAAAAAGGAACAAATTGATCTTAGAATAAGAAGCAAGTGGTTTTTTTTATAGTTGGTAAACTGTAGCCATGATAATGAAGGCCCCTGAGTTACTTGCAAGCTTGATAATTTGTGTAATTTATTGATAATGTTAAACTGGTAATAATTATATAATAATAATGAATACAAATAAATCACATGTTACAGTAATGCAAGAAAATCTGTCATTTAAATTGTCAAAATTGTTAGAACTAGTTAATTCCATCAAAGGCCATAGGACAGTGACTTACAAAACCAACTCTATGTTTACAACTATTGAATTTAAGCCTTATAACTTATTCAACCAATTTTCATGATATTTTAACTAAAGATAACTCATTTTCTGGTATGTTTTATAAACTGTCATATAATATATCAATATTCTTTCACTATTACTATTTGCAATAGTTAATGCTCACTACAGTCAAACCTCGTTATATCGATATTTGTTCCGCCAAAATTTATCGGTGGAGCATATATCGTAGTCGGTAGATCGTTTTTTTTCTTTTTCACTAATAATATATGAGAATATCACTGTTACTGTTGATCTCCTTAATATTAAGCAAAAGACAAAACACTTTGTTACTCTTTTAGGGGTCGAGATGTTCGATCGTTATAAATCTAGATACCATATTCAGTCTTATATAAAATCGTCCATTGATAGTTTTATTCGTAATTTGTTGGTTTATCTGCGTAAATAATAAAGCTTGAAAATTTCGTTTAACACCCTAATAAGCCTCTTCAATCTCAGGGTAAGTCTCATGACTCCTAGAAAACGAAACCGTGTCAATTTGGGGTTGGAAAAATTGCAACAGACAGAAGATTTACTTTTTTAGGGCATAGCTGGTTTAAATGCGTGCACAATCGAATCTTTTATGCCTTTTTATTAATAAATTTATTATAGGCATTGTTCCCTCAAACCTAGAGCGTATTTGATCGGGTAGATTCGGTAAAGGTTCAAACGACGTATTGTATTTCCAAATGAGTGTTTCTTTAATTTCAATATCCCCGTTTTCCTCAAAGACGCTTTTCAATCCTAATGTTTGAGACTAAAAGAGCTGTGGTGGTTTTTAATAGCCCTATTTAAGAAGTCTAAAACAAAGCCAATTTAGTTAGCTTAATAGTTAGTTAACCCCATGGCCAATTATGCAGTGTATTTACATTGACTCCGAGGAGAATTTCGTTGTTTATGAAGTGCGGTCTACAGTGGACCAGTCCTTCCATAGATATAACAATACAGTTGACACTATTTATATCGAACTGCCCGGCTGAAGATTTTCGTTCGTTATAACCCGAGTTCGCTATTACCAGAGATTCGTTATATCCAGAGTTATTAATTATAAAAAATCGGATCTGACAATTTTGGTCCGTTATATCCAGAGTTAGGTTTGGTACAGTGTCAACTGTATGCGTCAACGAGCGCAATTTGATCGGCCGGAACCCATCTGGGTAGACATCGAAATCATAGCGGGCGTTTCTGGATTTCCCTATTTTTCCGCTTTCACAAGTAGGATTTGATGGATTGATTTCTGAAATTTGATGTCTATGGGTACGCCTATTTATAATGATAAAAGTAAAGTTATTAAACAGTAGTATGCAAATATGTAATAATTGCAATAATATATGCCAGCAGTTGTTATCGTTACAACGGATAACAATATGCGTACTTAATAACAAGTAAGCGACGAAACTGCAAGCACTACTAATATTAAATTTAAGTTTACAACAAAAGCTCAACAACGCTTGATGGCTTACGTCGAGTGCAACTGATGCCAAACTGGCTCGGAACACAAACAGCTATATCGCAGACTCGGCCAGGTATTTTCTACGCCAAATCGAGATCTGTTCTTTACAGTAATTCGGCCCTGTTTATGAGACAGTTAGTGAATGTCTACAGTTTGTAGAAAATCGTAAAAATAACCGCGTCCAACCTTGCGAAATCCACGGGTTAAGACGTTTTTTATCCTATCGGGGCAATCAAAGTAATGTTATTATTATTATTATCATCTACAAAGTGAATTTAGTTCGTTAATAACTTACAAAGACATCATACCTGATCGAAGGGTAGTATCCCTTTATGTGAACAAATGTTATTGAGATCTTCCTGACAAACGTAGATGTTGTCAGGAACTACGACGCCTGAAATCGAGTATTGCGGTTTACGTTCTCTTTTTCTTTTTGATGTAAATTTAGTGGCCAACCACTTGTCCCGTTTATTCCATATACAGTCAAACCTCGATATAGTCAAGTCTCGATACAGTGCGCGCTATAGTAAAGAATTCCTCTGACACAAAAACAGTATTATTAAATTTTCCCTCGATATAGTGAAGTTATATAGTAAGTCTCGTTAATCAAGTTTTTTCTCAAACAATATTAGTAGATTGCGTCTCGATATAGTAAAGATTGTACCACCTGATGGGTTTTGACCAATCATAATACAAACACGTGTTGATTAAAATTTAAGAGAGAGAGCATGAAGCTGAAACAGAGACGCTACAAAAAAAAGCCAATTCAGAGAGAAGAAGTTTATCCGGTGTCCAGAAAGCTGAAATATGTCGTTTAAAAGAGCGAGGTGTTAGCCAAGTTACAATAGCTCGATATTTCCGAGGCAGCCGTTTCAAAGATTGTGCGTGATAAGGTAAGATGGTTGTCACTTGATCTTAATACTAATAAGGCTATCATGAAGCGACAAAGAACTGGAAAGCATCCTCAGTTAGAAGAGGCTGTTTGTTCACAAACATTGACTAATTAATATGAGAATTAATAAATTATGAAACCTTAAGATGTTACTACATAATTGAACGGTATGACACTTGCTACGTTAAACAACTCAGTATCAGTACATTCATATAAATCGTTCAGCAGTATTAGATTCGTCAGTAGAAATAACGTTTGAGTAGTTTGCTATAAGATTTGCAGTCGCAATATAGGATTTATGCCACTTATATATAAACTTTACTATATCAAAAATTCTCGGTATAGTGAAGTTTCGATATAGTAAAGAAAAATCCCCGTCCCGTCGACTTGACTATATCGATGTTTGACTGTATATGATGCTGTGTTTTGCTTAATTCCGGGCTTTTGAGAAAGTAAAGTATAGATCTCTTTCTTCTGCGCATGAGTTAATATAACTACAGTTACGGATTAAATTATAACAGGTGGATATTTAATCAATAGCTATTGCAGCGTGCCGAGCGCAATCTCACCTTTCATCTCTAACCAGCTTCTGGGACAGATTCTTCACGAATGGCTAAGTAATCACCAATCGATCCCTCAAACTCTTTCCACGTCCACCAATGTCCCATTGGATCTGATCACTCAGCAAACCGTCAGGGAAGACCCACTCGTCAGACCCGTGCCAGGATCTCTTCACCGCAGGCGAGCATTGGGAACAACGAAGAGTAGGAGGGGCGTCATTGGTAACTTATCCAAATTCGCACCCGTCCAATAGTAGAGACAAAAGTAGAACCACCTGGTAAACCAGTTTAGAAAGCAATAGCTTGTGTTAGTTAACGATTCATTGTCCCGCCTATTTGAATGGACATCTAATTTATCTTCATATAATCCAACTATTTCTTTACGTCTTCCACTACTTCTTGCACAAGGGAACAGAGAATTACTATCATATGATGGATGGTAGTGGTTTCTTTTCTGAGTTTTGGTCGGCTCTTATGTTTCAATATCCAATAAACGAGTAGTTTTTTAATATTTTGGTAAAGCACGAATTACTAATCCTTCTATCGATTAAGGATATTAATATTTGATACTAAAAACCTATTAATAAAAACTCAGATTGTGCGAAAGAAAACTTTTCATTTGGATGGCCAATAACAATTAAACGAACCTACGCCATAATCGCCACTGTTACAAAAATCTTGATCGATTGAGAGAAAGTATCAAAGTTTTATTGTATCCTCATTATCGTGACTATTCATCGAAACAAGACAAAAATTGAGCATGATTTATTCCCCGTCATTGAACACAGAATTATTTCCAAATGCTCAAAAAAAGGTAAACTTGTCCGCAAATTTTCGGTAAATTCTGGATAAGCATTTTGCATTGAGCAGTGTAAAACAATTAGCTCGTTCAAACCAACATTAAAACATCTATCGAATCAAAGTTTTAAATAATTGTTTTGCGTTAGTCAATCGGTTGAGCAAAGTCATACTCGAGTAAAAAATAAATTTTCGCATAGTTGTTCTGTTCCTAAGTAAGCTTATTTTCTCTCTGGATTTGTTGCTCAAAACCAATGAAATAAAATCTTTGGTCAGTTCGTATCTGGGTTCGGAACCGAGACAACTGAGTTCTGGACCGAGCGACTGGGTTCTGAACTGAGACAGGTTTCAAACTCAGACACAACATCCATAATAGTGAGGTCAGTTTTTTACACATTATAACCGTGCATTATTTATTTTCTTCATTTCCCGTTCAACAAAGAGATATTTAATCGCGCAAAAAATGATTAAACAAGTACGCTTGCGAGGAACGGAGTGAAAGTAGACGATAAGAGGTAAAGTTTTTTGTCTGTGTTACAATTTGACTTCATTGCGCGTATTTATCTACTTGCGTAAATTTTTAAGAATTGAGATAGCTCTGCCTTGGGCACTGACACATTTGACACATTGAAATTTGTGTAGTGTGTTAAAAATAATCCCCTCGTCTCTACTGTTAGCACGTGATGCACTTGCCTCGCAAACTGCGTAAAACGTTACATCGAATTTAGCGGATAATTAGCTTTCATATTCATATTCATATTGATTTCAGATAACCTTTTTTTTTTTTATCAATTCATAAAGCCAGTTCCAACGCCTTGAGCAGTTTAGTTGCATAAATTAAGCAATCAAAGTTAATGCGATTTTTAATGTATTACTACATATTAATATGGGTCTTCCATTAAGTATTTCACTCCCTATAAATGCAGATTGTAAAGAAATCTTTCAACAACAAGAAAGAGAGAATAATCTGTGCAATAAAAAAAACTCGTCAATCAAACGTTGATATTATAAAATGACGTTATTTGTGCGTGTGCGTGTTCGTGTCGCAAAATTGTTGGGTAATTGTCCAAACACACGTAATCATAACAGTAAATCATAATTTTTTTTTCGTTTAAAGCTTCCTCCAGATAAGCACACTCGATAAACACAATAATTAGTGAAAACCCATTCTTAAACTTTAGAACCAAACGTGGTTACCCTTGTTTAAACGATCTTGAAATAGACAATTTAAATTTTGATAGCTAGCCTTGACTTCATATCCGAACCATTTCATAACTAACCCAAAAACAAACCTTTGCGGACAATTAAAAAGCCGAATTATTCTCGTTATAAAAAGTTCAGTCTTTATTATCGATCATGACATGTATATTATTTGTACGTTTCAGAGCATGAAATCTAATTGACTATCTGGTTCTGCTGATCATAGAAAGGAAATTTGTTCATCATAGCGTATAAGTAATCCTCTTTCTTGTAAATCCAATCGTTGCAAAGCAACAATGCTTTAGTCATCATATTATCACAGAAAGAAGTAGTCTTGCAATGATCAACACTGTTCAATATAATGACACTGTAGTTATCTTCTTGGTAGTTTCCTTTTGTGTGGTGATCTGTTTTATAGTAGTCAAACCCTATTCCGATTGGTTCATTAACAATAAAGTTGTCAGTTCAACAACCACAGATAGAAAAGGCTTAACATACAACTATGACCAACTACCATATCGGCAATCGATGGAAGGGAATCTAGAACATGATCCTTTATACCTGACCTGCAATGGGTGATCATCCCAAATCCGGTATATTCCCTGTCTATAGTTTTGAGCTTGAAGTTGAGATCAACTAGAAATTACCTACTGGTCAGCATCATCCCTGTAGTATGGAATAAACTTTTTGGTTAGCTTTGACTAAACATTTTTTATTCTCACCGTCTGTGGAAAGTACCATGCAAGCGAACCTGACTAATTATGCACTTACCAAACCTCGTGTGTAACCAAGTTCCGTTCTGGTTTCTTTCATGATGTCGATGTACAGGAATTACTCCACTTTTATCTTTCACATAGGGGTAGAGGCTAAGTGCTGATACAGAAAGATAAAACGATAACAGTTTCATACCCTGGCATTCGTTTATAATAGATCGATCTGCAACAACTTCCATTGTATGTTTATGCATGGTGAATGGAGATATTGTTGCAAAAGTATTCGTTAATATTGTTTATCATATTGCTAGCATTTAACATGAGCTGGGCGCTCCATATAGTCCACTGTCCATCTGTTCGGCTATAACAACGCTTGTTTGACTATTGTAGATAAGATTATATTACATTGTTATCATTGTTATCATTCAGGTGGTGTGTGCGCTATTCCTTTTATTGTATCAGGGCATTGACACGAGGGAAAATTGCATAATTGATATAATTGAAAGAACGAAGGAACGATGAGGATAAGAGCGCCGATTCTAAACTTCCAACATCGCATAAGGTTTGGTCGCGAAAACAAGCAACCAAAACTTTTGAGAGATAAAGGAAAGCGGTGACACAAGCGATTACGACCGATTACGACCGATTACGACCGATTACGACCAATTCAATACGACCTGATTGGCGGGTCGACTGCTTGTTATCGCGAATTCCCCGTTGCGTTGACTATAATGATAATGGCTGAATCATGCACACATGTTAGTCAGTGTACATAAACAGTTAGTCAGTATTTTCCTTCATTCAAAGCCTCGTGCTGTGATATTTATCCTATATTTAGTAGTAAGCATAGCAATCATTGGTACATTTTCTGTCTACCAAGAACTTCTTTTTTGAAATAAGCTATACTCACCTGACACTTTATGCACACGATAATTTACAGTTTTCAGAGTCTCAACGTCATACAAACGCTTTGATACTAATAAGCGATAATAATAACAGGCCCAAAGCAAAAAAAAAAAATAACAACTGTGTGTCCATGAGTAAAAAAGCCATCAAACCTTATTTAGTCTCAGTCTTATCGTTATTATTAAAAAAGTTTTTTTTTTCCTGTTACCAATTTGGTCAAAGCTGCAGGGCGGTTTCACAAGAATATGCTGATCACACAGTATGTGGTTTGATACGAAATACTTTTTTAATTAACTTAACCCAAAGTCAACTTTTTTGTTGACAAGGCAAGGCTAAATTCTTGATTTTTTATTCCGTAGAGTAAACCAGAGTGGTTAGAGATTATACAGAAAACGTTGAGCAAGGGGATGAAGAAGGGGTTGAGAAAATGTTTGTTTTTTTTTTCCGAATCATTCGTAAGGAGTTGAAAAGTAAGGAGAGAGCGAGAGGGGGTAAAGCAAACTGTATTGACTGGACACACATGATACACTGTACATTTGCATGGTAGGGCGTTACCGTACGGTTTTCATTCCCGTCGGTATTTCTTTCCTCAAAGACGTTCTTTGAGAATATTCCTAAATCCTTTGTCGGTTATCTCCAATATATCGGGCGTTTTTTTTCCCCCGTTTGTGTGAACTTGTCATTTCACCATGGGCGAAAGGAATGCAAATTCCAAAACCTTTTAGATAAACATCGTTGCTTTTCTCCGTGTCTGTGGATCAAATATGAAAAACCTTTTTCCGACATTTCCGTGCTATTGTATTGCATATCAAATTCCTTTGTTTAAGCTTAGCCCAATCTGACTAAAATGTTCGTATTTGGTTCTCTGTCATTATTTGATTAATGGACATTCGTAGTAATCTGAACAATCGTTATCCTCGAGGTTTCATGTCTTTCAAAAGCTTGCATATTTAATATTATTATCTGTCATTGATAAGCGTAAACTACAACGTCGATCAACAAGTAAGGCGTCGTTGATACGCCAATAACACACCGATAGGGAAATACAGTAACTGTTCTAATTAATATACACAATGAACTGTTCAACATGTCATTTAAATGACGTCAACGTATAAAGTACCCATATTATATTAAAACTATATTGTCATTCACATGTTCCATCATTCGAAAAAACATATAAATGAAACAACCCGACACATTTGTTGAAACTGAAATTCGTGACAACGCATAAGCGAACATACACACATCAACAAAATACAACAAACATGGTATTATATACATTCTATTAAGCGACTAAGCGACTCTTTTTTTTTTCTTTCTTTTTTTTATTTCTTTCACAATTGGTTGATACAATTATCCCATGTTCTCTAGTCTGCACACTCCCGTTCACGTTCGAGCAGCCGAACACTCAAGACAGAATACCTCTATAAAATACTCGTAGTCGGTGACTCTGCAACAGGAAAAACAAGTATTGTGAAGAGTTATGTAAATAATACAAGTTCAATGCATACTAAGAGCACGGTGAGTTTGGAAATGGTTGGAGAACAGTGCGGAACAAATGTGTCTACAATTTCTACCATCATTCCTGTTTGGCCAAACTTCCGCATGGACAAATGCCTCTCATAATCACAAAGCCACAATTTCCGTAATAAAAATCATGACAAGCGGAACATGCTACCTGTTCCCTTTCGAGCAAGGCAAGTGGTAATTGCGTTGATTTTAGTTTTCCCAAGTTATGTCAGCACTCCCCTCCCCTCTCCACAAACGAAACAACAATTTCAGACAGTATGCCCTCAAGACGTCAAACAGGAAACAGCTGTGGCCCGTTCATCATTCGGCGTATTTGGTCACATGTTGTATAATGTTACATCATTACGTCATCAAACGGGGGTTATATGTATTATTTGGGAAAAGGAAATTACGTGGCTGGTAGAATATTATTGTGATAGTATAAATTATAAACTTAGTGCAACATTACAGTTACAGTATAACCATTAACAAATGCATTGCACCTTTGTTATATTTAGATCGGTGTCGACTTTGCCTTGAAAGTTCTCAACTACGACGACAACACCACGATAAGATTACAATTATGGGACATTGCCGGACAAGAACGATTTGGAAGCATGACAAGGGTATGTGAAATTAAGCGGATACATTAAGATTACGCAAACTGAAAAACATTACACATGATATATTGTTCCCTCACACACAACATGCAATTAATTAATCACACAGGTGTACTACAAAGAAGCCTTGGGTGCACTCGTTGTCTACGACATATCACGACCACCAACGTTCGAGTCTGTTACAAAATGGAAGAAAGACTTGGATGAAAAGGTCGCATTACCTGAGGTTTTGGGTGGGGGCCCCATTCCTGTCGTCCTGTTGGCTAATAAGGTAAGTGACGGCCACGTTTGTGGTGGCTTGCGTTCTTCATAACTTGGTACATTTATCGCTAACCACCCAACCATTTTTTTTTTAGTGCGATCTTCTGACAGAAGACAAAATCCGCAAAGCAGAATCAGACCTGAACAAGTTTTGCGAAGACCATGGATTCTGTAAATGGTACGTTGACTGCTTCAAAATAAAGAGGCTGTGATAAGGCGGTTGTTGTTTCAATACGACTAGTTAGTTGGTCGAAGAGTTGTTGATCAAAAAAATTTATACTTTTGTCTTTGCATTCTCAAGGTTTTATACATCGGCAAAAGAAAACAAGAACATCGATGAAGCAGCGAGACATCTCGCTTCCGAGATTCTTGAACGTCAAAAGCAACTCCACGGAACGACTACACCACCTGTTAAATACAGACCAGTACATATAACAGAAGAGAAAATTATTAGAAGTGGATGCTGTTAGAGAAAAAGAAAAAGGAGGAGGTTTTTATATCAGCGAAATGGGATCGAGATGCATTATGAGAGAAGAATTTTGATACGAGGCCGAAAAGAATGGAGTAATCGAAAGCGTAATGTGAGACGTTCACCCGTCAGTCTATGGACACTTTTTTTTTTTTTAAAAAAAAAAACAATAGAGTACAAGTTACCACCTTTTTTTTTCCCTTTCGGCAAGTGAAATTCGTCACGTAATCCCAAGTCTGTATAATGCGGAGCAGTCCCCCTCCGCCTCCCGCCTCCCCTTTCTTCTCTTCTCCCCTCTTCGTCAATTTGGCATATTTTTGAGCACTGTGAACTAACATTGAACTATCTATCATCAGACATTGTTTTTGATTTATTTGTCCTCTCCATTTCCTCCCTCTTTCATTCATATATATATATTTGTGTAAAAAGATACAACTTTCCACGCTTCCCCTCCGCTACACATTTTCTTATTTTAAAAAAAAAGCGTTTTTGGACTGTGCATGTAAAGTGCTACGATTTTTAAAAAATTAATTTGCAGTAAAAAACATAGAAAAGAGTCGATATTGAATATTTGATGGATTCGTGAATTTGTGTTTTGTGTTTTGTGTTTTGTGTTGTTATTGCCACTTTTTGAAGATAATTCGACAATTTACTTTAGTGATTCGGACCATGTTAGACTTGTGGTCTTTTCCCATTGATATTCTTCTGACGGTTATCAATAGTATCTCACTAGTTATCGAGATCCACAATATTTTTCAAAGTCATGACAAGCCCGCCACGAATAAGAATTGAACGGTGTAACTTTATTGACTATGATGTCATCGTGCATGCAAAGACCTGCGACATTACAAAGACAGATTATTGCGTATGCATCTCTTTTTGTCCATCAATAATTTTATGAACAATAAAGCGAATTGACGTCATCGGAGATGAGGTGATACGCGTCTACCCACTCATAATTTGTGTTTCAGAATTTTGGAATTCATAATTTCTTGTTATACAGGTTCTTGAAATAAGAATGTTCGAAATGAAAATCGATATACACAATAGTTGATAAGACATGCCATTCCGACAAGAGCTTGGTATAATCAACTTTTAAACCCGTTTTATGCATACAAAAATTAATGGCCGAGACGCGGCTCATTCCCGGAAACAGTAATATGTAATGCACTGAGAAATTTAACGTTAAAAAAATAACAATAAGTTCCCAGATATATTAAATACATCTTTTTATCGCTTACTAGTCATTAGGGACGAAAGCTTGTTTATTGTCTATAACAAGAAAAGTTATGCCACAAGGCCGAAGCTTTACCACGATTCACGTAATCCGCTATATTCGTCATCAAAGTTTCTCTCAAGAGACTTTTTCTGAGCAATGCCGTTGTGTACCGATATCTTTGCCTTCACAATGCTTCTTTTATCCAAACGATAATTACAGTGAAAAAAAAGGCAATTGTTTAAATTGCTAGAATTTTACAATGAGTAAACCAATTAAAACATATCATATAACACCTTAAAGCTTGAAATTAGTAGATTTTATTAATGTAAAATTAACATTGAATTTTTTTTACTACTTCCAGTACACAGCCTTAGGTGGAATTTTTATCTGTGAGTATATTTCAGAAGCATTGCATGTTTTCCGCTTTAGGAATGCTTTTGCTTAGATGGGAGCCATTTTGTAGTGGAATACTCTCAGAGTTGTCAAGCGATTAAAATTACATAAAATAATAAAACACTAGAAATAAACTTTTGTTTTTATTTTACATGACATGAACAAATCCCAAAATTGGGAAAGTCACCTATACACAAACTATAGAGAATGCCATTTTTTTGCACACCACTGTATAACGATTATAAAAACAACGATATTGGTAAATGTGATTCCAAGCCTCGCGTAGCTCTATTTCGAAATCGTTTAACTTATCGTAGCGTCTTGAAATTTTCTATATACGCAAGATGATTTGTCAGAGGTCAGCCAATATTATCGCTAGCGGCTCACGATCCGCACTGCCGTCATCATTTAATCGTTTATAAAGTAAGTTATAGTACGACAGCAGTGCTGGCCTTAGATACCAAAGATGGTTCTTTAGTGTATTCTCAAATGCAGGATCGGCTATGCGAGCAGAAAAAGCCTTTTTGACCCGTTTTGTCGTTGGTTTGAGTGTCTTTGGCCACTGTAAAAAGTTTGGATTAATATATTAATTGCTGTTTATAGCTGCCAAAGAATAACCATTGTATCTATAGCCCAAGAATTGAGCACTTATCGAACGTCCCTCAATAATTTGTTATCCCGTTATCAACATAGCCAACTAAGATGCAACGGTCTTTTTTATTAATGGTTATATCTCTTTCGACTTTCTGTACTTTCACCAATCCACGTCTAGTTTGTCAATGCGACTCCTCTTCAACGGAAGTATACTCATCAAGCGTCAAATTCTCGGATCGACTGTGCATCTCATCAAGTTCGGGCGTAATCAATATCCGGATCTTGGGTATATCTGCTCAAATTAACAGCATATCCAATTGTTGCTTTATTAGTTGCATCATCATGCTTCTTCAAATTATTTTAATAAATATGTATAAGACCACAAACCCTTTACCAATCCGCTTCAAACTTTAGCCATCCTTCTTCAGTGAAGGCTGGTTTGATCGGATTAGAGTATTTATCTCTTTCGATTTCGTTTGGCCATCAGAAATACGAGTCATTAGGGAGAAGCTTTTTAATGCCGCCTTGAATGTTTTTCTATTGTCTTGATTAGCTGTTTTTTTCTTCATAGCTTGCAATAATTTGATCATGTACAGTGTGTCGATTATGAAATGTATACCGCGGATCTAGTATAGAAACCATTTCTCAGCATTCTGCCATCTCAACTACATATACTACGCCCTTTGCCCGCTATGAGTAACAAGTCGTGTTGTTTTTTGTTCGGTGACGCTTCATTAATATCTAAAGGTCGAGAATAGAGTTGTATTGACATTTCTAGAGGCTGGATAGTTCTTTTGATGTGAAAAGCGAACACAGACTTTATCTAAAAGTATAATTGCATAAGTCGGTGGTAGATGCATCTAGCGATCATCATTACTGGCTAGTCTTGTTCGGTCCCATGTTCCAGTCTGGTATCCAAACCTAACGCTACGTCGACTTAGACGACATAATATGGGTTGTTCTTTGAAGTAACAAGAGAGAAGTCATGCCACAAGACGAAAATTTATATGCTTTTTCATTCGTGATCAAAGTTTCTCTCAATGAGTCTAGCATAACGCAGACTCTCGATTGCTAATTACGCGTTTGGCCGGTGATGATTAGTCCAATAATTATCTTTCATTATTCTGAGTGTGTTCTCATCAGTACTCTCCTACGATATTTAGTACAGTCAACTGCCTATAATTCGACCGCTTGCGTTCCGAAGTTATCGATCGAATTAACGTACAAATCGAATTATCGTCAGTTAATTACAATTGACTGTAGTATGTATTTGCCAAATTTGGTAATAGATCGGGAGGTAATTACCTCCCCCGAGTGCTAAATTATTTCCTTTACCAAATTCAGTAACTCAAAACGTTACCAAATCTGGTAGGGGAGAGTCTTGGCATATATGCATCGTTACGGCCGTTAAGGCTATGCAGCAAGAGTGGATCTGCTTTTATCGCATCTCTAGGATTCTTGTCTGCATTCTAGTCGTAAAGTGGCTATCGCGTCTATCAAGGCATTATTGGCCGACTGCATGGGGTCATTTGGAAAAGAACTGGTTTGGGTATAAAAACAATACCAGGAAGCACGCATCATCCGGCTGGTGCTGAAATGAGCTCGAATGCTATTCAGGAATGAACTCATTACCAATTCACAAACATTAGTCTCACTTTTTTCTTACATAGTCAAATGATCTACAGTAAACGTGCACGATTTTATTTCGTATAATTCGAATCTTTGAGTAAAACTCGTATAACTGTAAATAAGCGCGTTGAATTACAAGTTTATTCAAAAAAGAGTTTGAGTCTCTAAATTATAAGAAATGCACGGTGTTAATATTGTAAAT